>VXBJ01003939.1:77358-92839 GCA_013400055.1 Nycticryphes semicollaris
GGGGGGGAGGAGAAAATGAGGTAATGATTCAATCAAGCTTCAAAAAAATGTAATAAAGTTAAAATAATAAGCAATTGTGTATTACAAGGTAGGAGTCAGTGTGTTATGGTCAGTTTGGACAATGAAGAAAGGCTCAAGAAACCACTGAAAATAATGAGAACAGTCATTCTGCCACTGGAAAAAGTTCCTGCATTTTGTAAGCAGGAAAGTTAAGACTGAAACACCAGCTGAAGTAAAAACACCAGGTACGTCCTCCAGAGTCAGGCTCATGGGCCACCGAGCCCCGTGTCCCCGCCAGAGGCACAGGAGATGCTGCACAAACCTGCCCCCCTTTCCAGCAACTACACCCTAGCTCTTGGGCTGTGGACAACCATCCACCACGCAGCTTATCCCCCACCTTCATCATTTTGTGAGTCTTGATCTTACAAATATACACCAACGGCTACAACCTGGGAGTTACGGATCCGAGAAAAAGCAGGGAGTGCCCTTGGTGCAGCAGAACCAGAAACGGTGTTTGGACACGGACTTGAAACAGGAGACAGAAAAACCAACACCCACCTGTGAATACTTCTTAGACAGATACCTTAGATTATTAGCAGTTGGTTAAAAAAAACAAAAACAAACAAACAAGAAAAACACCAACCAAAAAATCCAACCAAATTTCTCACGCAACTGATCAGCTGTAATTGATTCAACAGGAGTGAATGGAAGCGTGCTGAAAGACAGGCCATGGATAGAGCTCTCATTTTAATTATATCAGTCCTTGCCCTGTGGAGAGCTATCTTCCTAATTCCTTATTTTGTAATGATTAATCATTTAGCTCAATTATGCTGTTTCTTGTATGCTTCTCATTTCCTCACAGTCTTACATCAGTCATTTTAATTTTTAACCCTATGGTGTTATTTGTGAATGCAAATAACAAGGTGCAGGATCTCCTCCCCAAATATTAATGAAGATGTTAAAGAGTAAGTCTCATGCTCAAAGGTGCATATTTTTTCCCACAGTGACAGTTACACCAACTCCTCTTGGTTAGTGCTGGAACCAGAGCTATAAATACAGTTGAAGGGCAGAAATCTTGCCTGTTCTTTTCTGCTTTGTTTTTTCTGAGTTGGTTTGGGGTTTTTTTTTGTTGATGTTTTTTTAAGGAGGCAGAAGCAGAATAACTCCGTGAATAACTGAGACTGTTGCTTTGAAGGACTTCCAGGAGGGAGGGAGCCATAAATTCTGTTTGGTCTCATTTGAGTGAAATATCCCTGAGATTATTCTACCATATTTTTCTTCACGTTTGGCTCTGTTGATTGAAGACTCCTCCAAATGGCTCCCCTAAGGGATGATGCAATTCCTGTGACCGTGTTCCTCGTCCACTATCATCTTTCTATGCTTTTCTTTGGAGGAATAAGAAGGAACAGTGCAAAAGGGAACACACTACAAAGGAAATTGGGTTTTGCCCCTCATCTGTGAGCACAACTGTATCGCAAGAGCTGCTGTAAAGGCACTATAAAGACAGATTAAATAATCTGCACTTCTTGTGCTAACATCCACTTTGCTATACATATCTTTTCTCTTTGTGAAATACAATTATTTTTTCTTGGTCTTCTAGGCTTTTGGCAGAATTTCTGCAATAAAGTCAAAGCAGTATGCTCATTTTTAATAACATTAGCTGGTGAATCACTAACACAGTGTCAGAAACGTTCAAGAACCAAATGTAAGTAAATGTACACAGACCCAACAAAAATATTACTGCTCTGGAAAAGAGATACAATATAGACAACACTTTTCAGATTATAATGAAAAAAATTCAGAGGCTCAGGGAATAGCCAGCTCTTCTTGGTAAGAATTAGAAGCTCTTCAGATCATTCATAGCTAAGGCCTGAACAAAACAATCTATGTAATAGATTCAAACAAACATTTAAAATTTTAGTCTATAAAAAATGGCACATATACAACAACTGGTGGAGATCCTGAATGCTTTCAGCAAGGAGAAAAACATACATCTACATTATAATTAGATACCAATTTAATGATATCATTATACTCAGGAAGAATACATGTCCACATTTTATGGTTGACCTATTTGCCCCCGTGTAAATAACCAGGGTATCGCTGCCATGAGTGTGAAGAAAGTTCATCCGGATGCTCACAGAAATGAAGCTCTCTGTACAACAGCTATTAGTGCTCAAGTTAATGAAGTGAAAGGTGTCACTCACATCAAAGACTCCATTAGGCAAAGAAGCCTAAGCAGGAACTTGCAGAATGGCTGCAGAGATGGTCCAGTTCCCAGAAGGTCTTAGGTACAAAGACAGACCCATTTCTGGTAGTTAATGAAATGTGGAGTTGGCAGAGAAGAGCAACAGCTCGAGAGGGAGCAGCCTGCAGCAGGAGTGACGGGACAGCGTGCCATGCCTGCTCTCTAGGAGCAGCAGTACCCTTAGCTGCTGTGGGGAAACTCAGCACTTATAATAGAGTTCCTCTTGGAGTACCTCTCTAACCTCTGAAGATGTCATATGCTTCCTCTCCACCTATTTCTTTGCCAGGGCTGTACAGCATGACATCATCTGTGTGAGGGCTGACCACAGAGCCAGAACAGATATCGAGAATTAAAGATATTCCAACATTTCCAGTATGAAAATACGCCCAATGAGTACATCCAACTGGACGGCTTCCTAGGGCTGTACTTGCCGGTTCATTAATCCTGCAGCACCAAGCTTGATGCCAAAGGAAGGTCTGAAACGCTCCGTAGGGCACGTCACCGCTACCGTGGTCACAAACTGAATGCCAGCAGAAGTTGTTAAAAAATGAAGCATCCAGTTATAGGTCACTGTCTTGGAAAAGGCTCCATTACAAAACCACAGGATTACAACATAACTACTATGTAGAAGAGTTACTCTTGATTAGGGAAGTCATCACTTGCACAGTGACCTTAACTTTGAATTTCCTGGGCATTTCAGTTTGACGTGACTGTAACAGGTATAGACTAGAAAACATTACAAGTGTCAAATTTTATTTAAAATAACAGAAATCTCAGAGTACAACTAACTCCTACACCATCAAACCCTACAAGTACAATTTGCATGGCTCTGGCCAGATTTTGTGCCACTGTGGGGTGTCATCTCTGCAGAGTGAACCATTTCACAACTGTACTGAAATCACAGGAATTGCAGCCCAGAGACCTGACCCCCCTGGTTTGGTGTTTTTTGACTACAGCTTCATCCTGTAATCAAATATCATGGGTGTTCAGTACAGTCAATGCACAAAAATGTAAATTACTTCTCCACAAGAAAAGCAGCACTGAAAGGGAATTAGATGTTCCTGGAACCTGCATAAAGATTTAACAGGATGAGTCAAAATACCTATTTAAATATAGAAAAGAAGTCAATAAAAAGTTAAATGTTGAAAATTATTTAGAGAGGAAAACACCCCAGCCTTTTCCTCCCACTCCAATTTACTCATGTGCGCTGCTCAAAGAGAGCTTTTTTACGAGATGTTTTCAGTTCCAGGGTTGCTTCCTCTGAGCCCAGCTAACGTGTCTGTGAGCTGCTGGGGTCATGCTTTCTGAATGCTCATTTTCTCTGCCAACACAACACCACAGAGCAATGTTGCAAGCCGCGGCGTTAGCCAAGCTTCACATCTGCACGCACTTAGAAATGTGGGTTCTCTCTTGCTTTTAGCCATTTCTGGCAAACCTGAAAGTGCTCATCAGCCTGTGCAGCCCCTGGCACCTGGGCAATGAGAGCCCGTGCCCCAAGTGCTGCTGACACAGCCTGTAATGCACCCGTCTGCCCGCTGGGAACAGTCACTGGAGCAGCCCAACTGCAGCATCCTGTATCTCTAATATGTTTATGTTTCATTTCATCATAATAAGGTATGACTTCAAATAAAAAAAAAAACAAACTTACCATCACATCAAAAACTGCTATAAGCATTTGCTACAATGAAACAAACAAATCTATACAAGTAAATCAAAATCATAAGACAGAATACAAGTGTTCCTCTGAAACCATATTTAAGATTCCTTAACTAATAGGCAAGAAATAATTTGCAGATATTCTCAAGTCATTTTCATGTTAGAGCCAGGTAACAGATATTATGGAAGTCCTGAAGTCATACGAACAGGGTAAGTACCGTTTCAAATTTGCATGCCGTCGGCTTGAAGTTTTGTCTCATTTATGTCCCCCAAGGCTTATCTGACCTTAAGGACATTAAAATTTGTTATCCCTACCTGATGAGGTGATTCTGTGTTCTAACACAACTACCTTGTTATGGCTTAGAAGGTGAGCAGTGAGGTGACTGCGTGTGACAGGGCTGGGACCCCTGATCGAGCCAGGCTAAAGGCAGCCCCACTCCCTGTCCCAGTAGGAGCAGCATCAGCCTGGCATGAGCCCAGCTGCTCCTGTGTCACCCCAGCCTCACCTCTGTCTGCCAGGCTGGTGACAAGGACCTTGCTGACAGAAATGCTCTGACTGCATTTCAGGCAGAGCCCTCGTCAACTCCTCCTGCAGCTCGGGGGACACGGAGATGTCTCAGAGGAGCCCAGTGTGTCCACGAGAGGGTCCAACACCACTGGCGATGCCCTGTCTAGGTCAGCCACAGCTCACTTGGGAACAAAGTGGTGCTTAACTGGATATACAACCTGTAACAGGGGAGGTCACTGGAAAATGATGGGCTTTTCCCTTTAGTACCATTTCCACAACAGCAGGTGCCATGTTTATTTTCCCTCTGCAGCAGGTTACACAGTGCCATTCGGCCGCCTGCTGAATATTTTCCCAGTTATCATTCCCTACTGACTGGGAGATGCAATAACTGTTAAAAGATATTTGCTTTTAGAATCACAGGTTCAAAAACATGACTGTACTACACTTCCTGAGCAACATTCTGGCACTAAATGCTGTAATCGCTAACAAAACGAACCAACTAAAATATTACAATAAACAATGTATTATCTTTTAGCTTGAGATTTTTAAGCAACAGAAAATTAAAGAGTGTAGAAAATTAAATTCTGTGCCCCTAAATATTGACAAGCTGTCCACAAATACCAACCAATATTTAAATATGCAGTGCTCTTGCAATGATAACTGTTCCTCTGTCTCTGCCCCAACCTCCCATCCCCGCTGCGGCAGGGCAATGGGGAGGGCAATACCTGTCAACCCCACACCTCCTTCTACTCAGTTTTACCTCAAACTTTCTTTTCACTTGAGTTTTAGCCATTTCTTTTGCATTTCATCATGTTCACGTGAACAACAGTCCACAATTAGACGAAACAATCCACGCAGAAATCAGTATTACTCACAAAAGAGAGCAAGAGGAATGAGATCCTTCACTTGGGCCAGCACCGACCTTCAGAAAAGCCGGGCAGTCAGATGTTCCAAGCTCAAAGAGTGAAATTCAGCTTCCCCTTGGATTTTTAAGGAATCTTTACAGAATTTGCAGAAAAAATGTAAATTTAGAGGACAACTATTTCTCCTATATTGTCCTAAATTTCAAGGTGACAACATTTGATAGACAAATAAAGACTTTTAAAAGCAAGTTTCGAGACTCATGCAGCAATTAAGAAGCTGCTTTCCCCTCTCTGCCCCTGGACAAAATCTCCTTCATCAAAGTTTTGTGGACTTCAATAGGATCAAGATTTGAGCTTGAGTTAGCTGAAACTGTACCTTCTGAGCTGTAAATGGAGTTTGCCCTCTAAGCTACTTTGACTTTGGGACTTTGTGGCCAATTCCCACAGCTCTACATTGGGTAGAACAAAACGAAGCAGAAGGGTAACTGGAGATTTGAAGGTAATACAAGGTATTTTCATGTGTCTGGGAGAGACTTTCCAACAGAGATACTTTCCCCCCCCCCTTTCTATCTTTTACTCAACATGTGCTGTTCTGATGAGAGGTAAAAATAGGGAAGTAGGTTAAATAAAAAAAAAAATTCAATAGCAGTTAATATAGCTTAAAATTAGCAATATAAAAAAAAATAAAAACTCCAACAAATTAAAAAAAACAGTATTTCTGACAGAAATGACAATTCAAGACTATTAAAGATATTGCCCTATGAAGGATTATTTGTAAGTTTAATTTGAGGATGTAAAGAAGTGAACTTTTCTTTTGCTATACTACATATGTAAAAAAAGATCAAAGAAAGAAAAGAATTGAGATTCAAATTCCATTTTTAAGCAAAAATGACAATGTCTTCCTGAGTTAAAATTAATCCTTTAATGATGAATTTCAAAGGTTTAAATACTTTCTGTGACCTTGGCTTTAAATAATTATGCCAAGCGGAGCTTTCCTTACATTCAGAAAAGATTCTGAATTGTTGATCACAGCCATTTTAATGGCTTCAGGCTGGCTGATTTCCAGCATAATCCCCCGAATGCTGTTTAAAATTACAGACCAAGAACCTGATGCAGGTAAATGAAATGTCACTTTCACAAAGGCTGTTCAAACAGTATCTGCAGATTGTTAATTTGTGCCACCGTCCGTCACTTTGCAATAAAACATATGATTTATTACAGCATATAAAAGATACTTCAACAAATATCTGCTTACACACACACCTCGTCTACCATAAATATTAAGAAGGGTGTTTTTAGTTTAGCTTTTGAAATAAAACTCACATGTTTTAGCTCGTATCATCCCTAACGTGGTGAGATCCTTGAAATGAAGACGCAGGTACGAGGGGATGCTCAGCAAGCGCTGGTGAGCACCAGTGACCCTGCTGAGCGGAATGGGGAGGGAAGCCTTGATGTATCCCAAACATTAATTTCTATTTTCAAGCTTTTCACAGAGCCCTCGCTCACCCGATGCACACAGGCGAAAGTAGACCAGCCATTGTTAGCAACTAGACCCAATTTCCTTGCAGTTTCAGCCTGAACTTCTTCCTCCTTAAGAACTTTCCCTCTTTTTAAGGGAGAAAAAGCTCAGTTAGACAGAACCGCCCTTTCCACTCTCTCTGTTCCAGCAAAGGAGAAGTGATCAGCCCAGGCCTCGGCTGCCTTTGCTTTTGAAATCATCTGGATTTTTAAAGTCCCACCAGCTCCTGAGCACTGCGTGGCTGTCCCTGTCCCACGCTCCCCACGGCTGGTCGGAGCTGCCCAGTGCCACACTCGGGGCAAGCGGCCACAGTGGTGACCACCCTCACCTCGTGTCCTCTCACTGCAGAACCACAAAACCTTCCATCCCCGCACCGTGACCGCATCATCCCACGTCACATCTGTGTCATACATCTCTTTTTGCAACTCAAGTGACACCTCAACGTTTTTCCTCAGTGAGACTCATCTCACTTTTGGGGTGGCTGCTCCCCCTTTGCTGTGCCAGAAGCAGCAGCCCCACATGAACCTCCTACCTTTTCCAAGGCCTTCTCTGTTTCTGCCGCGTGTACCTTCTTCAGCTCTAACGTCATTTTTTCTGCCTCCACTTTCAGCTTGTTCAATGCTGTCTCGTGATCTTGAGCCACCCTCTGCTTCTCCTCTTCCCACTGGCGGCTCAGCTCCAGCAGCTGCTGCTTCCGCTGAGCGTTCACCTGGATGAGCTCTTCCCTCAGCTTGTGGATTTGTTTCTCCATATCACAGATAACCTGAAATACAGAACGAACAAAGTACAAAAAACAAGCCCAAAACCACACACCCCCACTTGATCTTCTGAGGCAGGCTGTTAGCAGGGGTAGGAGGGAGGTCAGAAGGATTCACTATCCCCTTCCTCAGCTGCTCTTACTGCTGAATGCAGCCCCTCCCTACCCAAAGCATGGATGGAGCAAACTTACCTTTTTGGAGGGGGTGCCCCCATGGGTAAAAAAATTTAGTTTGTGGCATATAATCACTATGTATAATGTCTGGGCCTTCTTTAGTTCTTTTTTTCTCCCTTAAGAAATGACCTGCCACCTTCTAATGAGATATCAGCATCTTATCAGCCATTTATCAATCGATACTACAGATTATGGGCTGTATTTCATCATGATGTGCTAACGTGCACCACCAGGAACACATCAAAGAACTCCAGGTGTGGGAACCAGAGCACACCGAGAGAAGACGACAAGGGCCAACGCAGAGAACCTTTAAGACTCCGCAAACACAGCAGAGATGAGAGACAGGACCTCCAAAACGCAAGACACGCGTTTCAGAATCCACAACCCTCTTTCCTGTGCTCACAGATCATCCTTCAGGCCTTGGTGGGAGTAGAAATCGCTGTATGACACAGCAGGGGCGTTGGGGGACGATGGGGTGGGAGCAGAAGAGCTCACTGCCTTCCCTGGGGGAACGGTCCGGAGTCTCACAGGGGAGATCTGTTCCCCCTGAGGCACAGAGGACACACGTGGCTGCTGGTCAGCACCTCAGCACACGTTTATCACTTCTGACGTACATTTGTGTGTAACTCTCATCAGTTCCTTTTCTAACCCCTTTTCTTCTGCAGCTTCTTGCACAAAGCACGGGAGCCTCGTGTCACCGACATGAGACCGTTATCCTTACGGCCAACTGCGAGGTAGGATGTTGCAAGCACATATACGTTTCCATTCAGAAATACAATTCTGAAAATTAGCCTTTTTCACTAAAAACCTTACACAGTATTTGCCCTTTCCCGCCCTGCTTCCCAAGCAGCCATGCAGTTCCCTGGAATTCTTTCACAGAGGATGTGATAATACTGAGATGAGAAATCGATGTTCTACCAAGTAAGTGTAGGTGACTCAGCTCAGCTTATTAAAGGTTTCATAAGAAACTCTGATGAAAATTGCTGTATAATTAAAGATCCCACTGCCCTGGAATGCCAGCTACTGCTCCTGGAGCTCTGAACTGATCTCTCTCTCCAACTACCATTTTTCTTCTTTAGACATTTTTAATATATTGTTTGTATTCAACTAAACCATCTATTTGCAGTCTCTGAAAACCACGTTACTACAGATCTTTGAAAAAGAAACATTCATTTCTGACCAAGGTTTGGAAACGGACGCTTATCAGAAACACTGCCTTGTACGTTAATATCCCAAGACAGATTGTTATAAATACCATGATCTGAGAGAGAAAAATCCATGTTTGAAAGTTTGCCTATTTTTCCAAACTATTTGACCTATATTGTGTAATAAAAGACCCGCTGTCTCCCCTCAAACCTTCAGTTGTGTCCTTTGACTATCACAGCTCTAGTGTGTATGAAATACCATTAACCACCTCAGAAACGTGTCACAAGACTGCTGTCTGCCTCCACGCTTTCTTAATTCCTCATGGGCATCCTGCTCTGTCCCAGGTCAGACCGTGTGTGTACGCACAGAGGGAAGGGGCACGTCACTTGCAGACAGAATATAGCACAGGCCACACAATTCAGCTCCATCAGCTTCATCTCAAACACCTCTCGTACCACGTCATCTGCACGACAGCATTTCCCTTCCTTTCCTGATCTTTTCCTCTACACATGTAATTTCTTAAATCTGTGTACAGACTAAAATGTAAAGTTCATTTTAGTACATAATTATAATCTACAATATACTTGTATAATTCTTTTAGAAAGTAATTTCACCTCCAGATCGTAACGAAGCATTAGCTTAACTGGTTTTTACTTAACCAAAGAAATGCCACAGAGCTACAATTTCTATAGGATGACGTGGTCTGAGTTCTAAACTGACATACGGAGTAGCATTTGGGGTTTTTAATAGCTGTTCTAAGGCAGGTCCTGCCTGGAATAGTAACAATTATCTTTTAATCTGAGAGCTTTTTTTGAGAGCTCATTCTCCCTCCACTACCGCAGTCCTTCTCTTTTTTTTTTTTTTTNAGTGTAACTAAGGTATCCATCACATTGCTCCAAAGTTTCCTAAAGAGTTTGATAAAATACTTAGGGTAAGAACCCAAGGCTAACTCTTCCTATAACACAGGGAAAATTCGTTCATAAATCATATTACCAGCCAAAAGAGAAACTGGGTAAATTCCTGACTCAACATTAGGTCTTTCTGCTTTACCTTGTTCTATATTCAATATTTCTTACACAAGGCCAACAGAAAATCAAATAGCACAATACAGTGTTTTCTACTGCCTGCACGTGGAAAAAATAAAGCTCTGAGCCCTCGGGTTCAAAACCGGGAGCCAAAAGACAGTGGGCTGGATGCTATAGGTAAAGTAACAGTAATTAATATGCACAGGAGAATTACTGTTGGACATAATAGATGGCAAAAGCAGATTTGGTTCTATTAAGAAAGAAGAAAGAATCTGAAGACGGGGCGATGGCAGCGAAACTAATATGATTAAAGGAGTCCTTTTGGAGCAACTTCACTGCTGGTGAGATGATGTTAAGAGACATCTAATCTCTCCAAAGTGACTGGAAAAAGCTTATACTGGGGATCACAGCCACAGATCGTATTAATTACTTGAAAATAAGTCTAATTCTCACAGCCAGATTATTTTTTCCATAAACAAAGTCACTGGCAGGAGCCCCTCACAGTGGAACAACTTGCTGCACTAGACACCTCCGTATGACACAGACACGAACCCCAAACTTTCCATCACTGAGACTCTGCTACTCCACATGCCAGGTTTAACAAACTATTATTAGATTTAAATGGAGGCAAATTAGTACAACTAGGAAAAAAGACCCTAAGATAACAGTTCTCAGTTGTAAAAAATTAATGAAATCTAAAACTTAAGAGCAACTGTCTTTTCTTAATGATTCTGTGGAAAAACAAGAGATGCAATTACAAAATCCCCCTTTCTCATGCTGAAGTCTGAAGGGATGATGCTGACTTGGTTTGTCTGTAAAACTGAACCCCCTTCCTCAGCACTGGCTTCTTCTGTTCTTTCCCAGGCTGCTCAGACGGGTGTTTGTGGGCCCCGACTGCCGAAGGGTCCCACAAACCCGATGGTCCAAACGACATCCTGGGTGCAAGAGCCGCTGTCAGAAATACACATCTTAAACCACAGCAGAAGATCCTCATGCCAAAGAAAGGCTTAAACACAAGAAATAAAGACTTCACACTATATAATGGGTCCAAAATTTTATTGCTACTTGCTGCCTTTGGTTTTTTGGATCAAAATGTGCCAATCCTTATTTCAGTTGTACAGGTACTAGAAAATGAAATAAAAGGGATCTAGATCTCTCTTTCCAAGGCAGGCAGGAGTTCACAGCGACGCCAGAGGATGGCCAAGCCATAGCAGCATGTCCCAAATAAGAAAGCCTTTTGCAAAACAACTATTAATCCACAAAACCAAAAACAACTAGCAAGAAACCGCCAGCTTCCAGAGTATCCCAGATGGAACAAAAATACAACCATTTAAAGTAAACTGTGTGACAGGGTAGAGATTTCATATGAATTTATATGGCACACTTGTATGTACGTGGACACGTGTATGACAATCCCTTCGCTGAGGAAACTGCTAGCTGAGGTGCTGATTTCTATTCCTGTTTCAAAGGAATAACTTAGGATTCTAACTAAGAATATCTGTGCTGAAATAGTGTCATAAAAAGGGTGGGTCATAAGCCCACAGCAATTTGCCTGTAGGGAAAAAATAGACTTGAAAGAAAAAAAGAAGGTTGCTCACTCACTTTGGCCTATTTAAAATGCCAATAAATGTTCTGCATGTTATGTGGAAGGAAAACATGTGCTCTTAATTTTAAAAAGTAAATTGCATAAGAAAATATAAAGCTGGCAAAAAGTTTAAATTAAAATCTGTTGCTGCTGTCTGAAACTCTGCTACAGTTACACACAGCAGAGATGAGAAACGGCCCGAATGACTACAGTCTAATTAAAAAAAAAAAAAAAAAAGATATACTCTCTATTTTTGAGAAGCTCCTACTCCAACCCCATGAAGCATTTTCTTGGCTCAGTTTCTAAGGAAGAGGCTGGAGCGTGACCGCATCTTCTGCACTCCCAGTCATGGAACACACGGGCTTCACTGTCTCCCTCTCAGCGTATTACGCACCAAACCACATCCACCCCGTCACCATATTTAGCTTCAAACAGTGTTGAGGGCATTTTAAACTCCCCAAAACAAGGCAATGCAGAGTCAAGATCAAATCCACTTTTAACTTATTCCCTGAGGCTCAGATCTCGAGTCATTTAGGTGTTGCTTCAGCAGATTTTACAGTAAGTGACTAACGTCTCCCTGCAGAGGAAGCTGCAATAACCCTTCCTTGCTCTTCCTCGCTGAGCGTGCTCGGGGGGATGAAATAAATAAAGGATCACTTTTAAAGCCATTTCTCGAGTGGATCGTGACAACTCTTCAAACTGAGTTTCAAAACTTCAGCGTTGGGCTAACCTGGCTTCAGCTGCAGAGACTGCACAGGTCTCCCTTTGCTCACATGGAACATTTTGAAAAACCCAACAAAACCCCCCACATCCTCTGAGCAGTTCCGTGGACTTACTTCAGAGAGGAACTGTTAGGTTACATGATCACAGTGATCCTTTCTAGGACAATAACCTTAAATATTAGCCTGTAAATAAGGGCCCAATTGGAACACCAGAGCTTCTGCCTCTGCTGGGGCCAGCGCTGCCCGAGGAGTCTCTCACCTGGGAGGGCAGGGACTCGGTGGTCGCATTTGAGGGACCGTCAGCTGAGCCCTTCTGAAAGGGAGATTTGTTCCTTTGTGCCTTGTGACCGGCGTGATGTGACAGAGATGGATGAGGTATCACAGAACATCTGTGATGGGGGAGTGGATTATTTTTGAAAGGAGATCAGTCCCGGTCAGGGGAAAGGAAGTCTGTTGTAAAAACAAATCTCACTTTGATGATGAAGGAAAGGAAAATAAGGAACAAAGTGGCAGCGCTCAGTGACTCAGTGGTGACAATGACTCCCTTTTTAGCCATGATCCTCCCAGAAGAGGTGGATGAAGTCTCCCATCCCAGTCATGCAGCAACTGGTGGCATATTGAGTGTAAAATACCTTAGGAAAGGATATGCTGTGGGAATCTGAACTGCTTTAGCTTTCTTATTAATACACAAAGCTTTGTGAAGTGCTGAGAAACAGATAAGGCAAGTTCCTCTACCATCACAAAAATGACCAATGCATCTAACATCAAAGCATGCTGAAAAAGTGAACGTTACGTGTTTGTAGCTCTAAGCTAAGAAAAACGAATAGCCCTAAGAACTTCAAAGATGAGTAAAGTTGGTTCTTGTTTAAAACAAAATTGGTTTATACTAAGGAACCTTAACATTGCAGTTTCATGAAGTTTTGGTCTTACACTCATTCTGATCTTAGGGAACTATCCCCTTGATTTTTACCCTGAAAAGATAAAAGAGCCAACTGAGGACAGTCCCAAGGGCCAGACACAGCCACAAAGCATCCCACTGAGCTGCACCCACTGGTACCAGTTCCCCTGCTCTTCCCCACGCCAGAGGAACTTCCAGCCAGCTCAGGCGGTCGGCGGCTACATTTGTGCTTCCTTTACAACATGACAATAGTACAAGTGTACAGAGCAGTGCTGAAAGAGGAATCTCTTTGTTTAAGCTGCAAGCTAAATCTGAAGATAAATCAAATCTAAACCGATACTTTAAAAGAACTCTGAATTAGCAAGAGTCATTAAAATTCAGTAACTCAAGCTTTTAACATCATCTTCTACATAAAGCTTTGTAATTAACTCAAGTATCTCCATTTTTGCCAAATATATTGAAAATATTTTCTATACCATAGCAATTTCCATTGAAATAAGTTACGATTTTATTATCCAATTTTCTTTGTGACTGGTAAAATCAGCAATTTCTCAATATTACGAATCCTTAAAGCGCTAGATTTGATTTGCAAAGAAAACTACTTCTGCAAACATCACACACATTGTCACATGGGTAACGATGTGGCAGAGTGTGCATTAATAGGGACAAGTAATAAACAGCTATTTAGCTTCCCCAGCACAATCTATTACACTGTCAAGTTTAAATGCCTTTTGGGTAAGAACACATAGGCCCGTAAATACAGTAATTAAGGGAGCAGATAAATGACACGGTGTGAAACGAAGTGAAAACCAACAGCAGTTCAATGAGGGCAGGTCGCTGTCACCTCCTCAGAGCTGACCCAGTTCTCCAGAAAGCACGGGGCTGTGCAAGCTCTTGTGGAAGAAATCCCGGGGGTGCAGGAGCTCTGCTAACACCCCCCTAGTTATAAGGAGACCTGATCAACAGTCTGGTACTGCCTGCAAACACGAAAAGCTAAAACTTCAGGGCTCAGAGGGATGCATTTTATTACACACTTACACAGTATTTTGTGCTTACTCGTGTCCTTTTGTGCTCACTTTGTGTCCTCGTTCTTGAGGGAAGAAAATTCATTCCACAATGTTGGTACTGTTGCCCAGTTTGTTAACTAGAAGACATCTTTATCCTATACATGACTACGTTGCAGTGATGGGGTGAAGTTATTAATATATTCACAAATCAAACCGTCACAGTTTACAAATCAGGTTGTATAATCTCTAATTTAGGAATCCTCTTGGAAAACTGTTCCACAACCCAAACTGTTCCACTAACCTGCACCGCAGACAGAGGGGGAGTTCTCTAGACTCAGATAGAGAAAAACTTCAGTAAAACTGCAGCAAGAGCAGCGCAGAAGGCAAGCACAGAACCACCAGTGAAACGTTTGCTGTTCAGCAGTGTAAAATCCAAATCCCCATATTACAGGCCTATCAACTCCATCCCAGCACAGTCCCAGCTTTTCCCACCTTTGCAAATGCACCTCTGACATCTCTCCTGAAAATATCCACTAGGACTTGTAAAGCGAGGTGTTGAGCTGCCAACTTACACATTTATTCCATTAATTTTAACAGCATTAAGCTGCTTTTAAACATCAAATCTCCTTTGTAAGATTCTTTCCTTGGACTGTTTCAGCACTTTTTTATGCTCTGAGAAACACCTTTAACATTTGTAAATCCCATAAAAGTATATTTTTACCAACCTTACTTATTTTCTATCTACTTGGGTGCCAAGTAGGGATGGGGGCAGGTTTAACACCACCCTGCCTGTACAGCGCTGCCGGAGGCTAAACATCACTCTTTCTTCATATTCAAACCATGGCCAGCTTTTGCTACCCCTGCACTTCACATAGTCCTCCCCAAAAGTCCCAACACCCTTTAAATGTTATTTCTTAGTGATGCATTTGCCGTATGTCACCTGCTCTTGCTCTCCAGCTTCGGTGTTTTCCTGAAACACGATGCAAGTGTCGACTCAGGAGGAGCAAAGAGAAGGTACCTTCTGCCGAGCTCCATTTCCAATCAAATTAATGAAATCTAAACCCCAAACTGTTTGATAACTTTGCCATGTATTTCTGAAGGCTGGAAAGAAATATGCAAGATACAGATAACAAAATGCCAGGAGGAAAAGTTACACCAAAAATATTGTCACTGTTCTCCTGTATCTGTGACTGCTTGCGAGAATGGAGTGGAAAATTCTCAAGATCTGCTGTGACAAAACTAAGCCAAACACAAATTTTGATCTTTTTTTCCTAAAAGAGTGCACTGAAACAGATCTGCTCTTTTAAAGAAGGCAGTTTGCTGCCTAAATCCCAGTTGATGCGAATGGCACTTAAGCTACAAACTACTGGGCT
>VXBJ01003939.1:92892-204216 GCA_013400055.1 Nycticryphes semicollaris
GAAGAAAAAGAAAGAAAATCAGACATCCAGTTGAACAGCTCCAGAAGGAGCTTAAAATTAACAGAGCTTATTTTGATTTCTTCATTTACATAAGTCCATTTGATTCTAATTTAGTTAACAGCCGCTAGAAAGAAGAACTTCATATAGGTTGGTTATTGTCAGTGCCTTCCTAAGAGAATGGTTTTTAGTCAAATGGAAGAACCTCAAGCCTACACGTGTAACTAAACAATAGGCTGCAGAGGGAAAGGATTACTTCCCAAGTTGAAATGAGATAGATGGAAGTAAATTTTCCATTTAACAGGTCTAAGACATGGAAAAGATTGGTCCCTCTTGCCTGGAATTCAGATCCAGAACAGCTTCTTGGTACCTGATTTACTACCTTTGATTTGTTTTTAAACTGCAAGTCAAAAATTAAAACATCCAGCCTTCTTCCTCCCCTCTTCTTCGCTGATGAAAGAAATGTTTACAGTTATACTTTTCTTTGCACAACCAAAATGGCTTGAATAAGACTACTGAGAGACCTACCTGGAAAGGACTAGGTGGAGGACTCACTTCCTTCTGTCTTTCTACTGAGAATTTTAACAGAGACCCTCAACTGGGATCGCAGCAATCAACATACCCACACTAACGTGCCTTAAATATGATGGAGGCCAAAAGAAAGAAATTGGCCACAAACACCAATGATAATGCAGCGATGAATGAAAATTCCCCCAAACACATGTTCATTCCTCCTTTGTGAAAAAGCATCAAGCTTTATTTTCACATTTCAGGCTGTGAAAGGAAAATACTCCTTTCAGATGAATGTTAAAGATCTAGTCACTTCTGAAACAACGTTGGAGCAAAGCTTGCCATGAAAGGGAAGAAAAGCTACTGATATTTAGGGAAGGATAGGACTTCCCTGAAGTGGAATACAGAAATGGAGGCTGGAGATCTCTGCAGTGGACTGGGAAGAACTACCCATCAGAGTATTTCTGTGTCCAGCACCCCTTAAATCAAAGCTGCTGAAAAACATTTGTATTTAGATTTTCCGCATATTAAATTTAAAAGCATTAGCATTTCTAGAACAACATGCAATTGTGATTTAAATGCAGACATGATGTATTACAGATTTAAGGATTACTACAGACATTCATCTCTATGAGGCAGCAAAATTAAACGTGATCTAATTCCTAATTTGTCCCCAGAAGAGGTACAGGCTGTATTGTCTATGAGAAATGTCTTTGCCCTGTCAACTGAAGAAAAGACTTCACTGTCAGTAAAAAAAACCAAAACCAAATAAACAACACCAAGACAACTCCACCTCCACCCAAAAAAACCCACTGAGAAAAGCACCACACACTTCACTTATGTTCAAATTACTGCTCAAGCCACATACATCTTTTGGGTAATTCCAGAAATTTCACCCCACACATCCCATAAGGGTTTCACGGTGACTGTAATGGAAATGGCATTGGTTGCCAAACTTGGCAGGACAAATATAAAACACGGTGCAGGCACAAAGCCTAAATCTTAAGCTGCTCATACCCAAGATACTTCCCATCTTCAACTTCTGAAATTAAGGCTTGTAGAAGTGCAAACTTTGGATACTAACTCCCATCTGGGTCATCTGCCCTGACCATGTCCTCAACAGGCAGTTGAGGGACTTGAGGAGGACTCAGAGTTCGTGCTTCTGTCCCAGCTCTGCCCTGACCATTAATCAAGGTGAAAAAGATACAGTTTTTGAAACTCCAGCATGATTATAGGAAAACAACTAAGGAACATAGCGCTGTTACTCTCTGGATTAATGACTAAAGATGACCTCAATGCACAAGCCTGTGTCTACTGTTCTGCTCTACTGAGGAGCTAACACACCAGGAAACCATCTCGTTACTGATGTCCTGCTGCTCCAGTGAAGGTGACAGCCTTCAACCAAGCAGGAAGTCCTCATTCTCAGTCCCAGGAATGGCAGTGTGCGTGGGCACAAATCCTGAAATCCAGCAGCTTCAGAAATAAAAATTGTACCCCTTACAGGGTTTAGGCTTGAAAGAAGTAATCAGCTTCTAACTTCCAAAAAAAACCCCTCATTTTTGGACAGCAGTAACAACAGCTCAGCTTTTCTGGGAGTCAGTGAGTTGTGGGAAATCCTTATCTGTCCATTGGCTGCTTACACAAACAAGATGCAGAATTACACACACGTACAGCTTTTGACTTTCTCCCTTTTGAAATCAGCTCCTGTTTGGAAGCAGCCTATTCTAGTTCACCATCTTTAGTGTCAATCCTCATATCAAAACCATACATTTGTTACCTCCATCTGAGCAGGAAAGTCCTAGAGAAGGAAGTCTTCACTCCAGCCTAGGTGTTGTGTTGGAGTGAAAGGCACCAGCTGACAGTACCCATGGCGTGTTTTGTGCACACACACACACACAGAGCTGACTTCATTCCTGGTCTCCTGCTCTGCATCTACAAGTGCTGGTTGCACCATTCCCATCATCTCGACAGTGGCTCCTCTGACTTCAGAGACCTTTTGGAAGCACCATCCTCCACCGCCACCAGCTCAGAAAGACAAGATCAATCACAGCATGAAATAAATGAAAACTCCTGGCATAACATTTTATTTTTGGCTCAGTATCTTCCTCTGGCACCTTTACATTGATCTCTATCCTTTTCATCCTCCTCAGTTTGTCCTTGATTTCAGAGCATGCCACTTTCGTTGTCTGAATGACAAATAGGCCACTGCATCCTGGGGCAGGAATTTCTTCAGACTTATTTATGCAGCTGTTTTGAATCTAGTCTACTTTCAATAAATATTAATATAAAGTTTAAATGTAAAATTCAAAATACACAGTAAAGACACACCAGCACTAGTAATGTACCAGTACAACAAAATAAACCAGTAAATATATCCATTTGTAGAGGTCCATGTTTGTATTTGTCACTCACCCTCCCCCCAAAAAATAACCTCAAAATTGCATTATGAGATCAGGAGCGATGTATCGCTCCCAAATGGAAGGCTCTGGCAGGTTGTGGGGATGGCCTGAAGGAGAAACTGCTGACAGGAGGCAGAGCAGCAAAGGGAGCAGTCTCCGTTGGGTCCAGCGGTGGAGCTCAGCCTTTGCACAGGACAAGACCTGCAGAATCCACTGCTTGTACTTTTCTGGAAAGCATCACTGCTTTGAAGGACACAATCTGATTTCGTACAAGTAAGAGATCATGACCATGTACCACATTTCTACTAACTCGAAGCACTAAGATCAGGGCACTTTTAGAGAAACCATTTCTTGACAACCAGGTGGTGATATTTTTGACAAATGGCACCTGATGCGTTTGTGGGGACAGAGACTTTGGTTTTCTCCATATGCATGCCTAATTGTCACTTAATGAAGGCTGTAAAGGAATAGCAAGGCTGTCTCTGCTAAACCTCCTTGAAACTCACACACAGAAAAGCAAACGTTGCCTTCCCTATAAATGACTACGTTAGAAGCCATTACTGATTAATGCTGCGCATTTTCCCTCAGCCTCTGATGCAAAAGATGCCAAAGAAATGTTCTCACAAGGGATTGTTTGCACAGCTTTAGAAATGATAGTAATCTACTAACTACCCGACACAATACTCAGGTAGAGCAGGTGAGAATTAATTGGTACCACCCCCCTCAGAATTTGAGATTTTCCCGTTACTGAACCAGCTCGGCCCAGACTGGCTTGTCCCGCAGTGACATGTATACTGAATACAAATCAGACAGCATAGCTTTAAATCTGTGTTGCAGCTCTCATTTCCAATTCGAGAACTGTACTATAATCATAAGCTTCTGGTGGATGAAAGGAAATCAGCTCTCTGAATATTAGCTAATGCCACATTTGCAAGTCCTGAAGAGATCTGTGCTGTTTAAAAAAAAAAATAGATCATTTCTCGTGAACCTATATATATGAATCGCTTTGTACTGCTCGACTGATAGAAGCGATGCCTGTGCTGGGATTAAACCCTTTTCATCATAAAACCTCATCTGGTTCGGAGTCCAAGTCCATCAAACCTTTTCCCTTTAAAGTCCCGCCTTTGATTCTACATCAATTTATTCAAACCGCAGCTGGGTGGCTGAAAACGAAAGGACAGCATCATTTAAACCAACCATGTTCCTAACTTGAAAGAAGGGCTATAATTAAAAAAATGGGCATAAAAGAATGGAAATGGGATAATATTTTTTAATGGTAGTTCAAAGGCCGACAGATGTCAGAGCCTTTGAAGATGTCAGTACACTGAGCAAGAAGTTGCCATTAAATAGTTTGCCTGAGAGGTGAAGCAGCTTTTTAATGACTGAAAAAGCCCTTGCAGACACATCCTTGTGTTTTTAATTTGTCAGAGTTTCTGCAGTATTTTCTGATTAATGACACATGATTATAACTGCATAGCATACATATTTTTATACTTGGTTAAATGAATACTTTATTCCACATTCCTTCGGTGCCAGATAAGAACAGGAAAGCTTTACTACAGAGTCCAAAACTATTCAGATTGCTCAAATATTTATGGTAATTTGAGGGGATTGGCCAGATACAGAGCTACTACGAGTTGCTACCTTTTGTTCTTTAATGGTGCTATTGCCACAGCCATCACAACACACAGGCATTGGGTGCCCATGTGTGTGTGACAGTAACTACTGCAGCTGCTGGTGCAATGAACAACCCAAGCTCTCCTAAAGTCACCGACCAACAACGTCAGCAAGTCCAAATAACGTTCAGAAAAATCCCTCAATTGATCCTAAACAATACAAACAATGGCTGCCAATCTATTCTCAGTAGAAAATAACTATTCTCGGAAAAAAACCCATATTTCTAGGAAACATCATGTTCAGAGGAAAAACACCAACGTTTATAAATGCAGATAAAGTCCCCATCTTGGGATGAGAAGATGCTCCTGCAACATCCTTCATCTCTCTGGTAACATCTGCTTTTTTTTTTTTTTTCCCCCTAGTTTCACCATGAATGGAAAATGCAGTAGCCCAAGCCCAGGGACAATTTCTTTTGCTCCCAGGAGTAAGCTCTCAGATCACTGCAGGAGTCTGTGATGGAAGCCAAGTGCCTGCCAAGCCGAGCCAGCGCAGCTCAGAGAAGCGCCCCAGCCCTGGGGAAGGAGAGGAGAAGCCAGAACTGGGTGCTTCGTATCACACCTTAGAGTAGTCATTCATGGGAAAACACAGTCATTACAAGGGAATTTGATTAAAGTACTGTCCTTTCTGCGCTTCCAACTGAGATTCAGCTTGTTAATTGGATCATGAATAGAAATATGGTGGACTTTGCTAAAACTTAATGCACAGAGAGACGGCAGGTACCTGAGCAGAGCCACCATGAATGGAAAATGCAGTAGCCCAGAACATTTACGTGATTCCCTAAGTAGGAATACTTGGCTTGTTGCAATCCATGTCCATCAGGAACCTCTTTGTAATAACCATACTGCCCACCACCACCATGAGCCTCCTTGAGGGGAGGAAGGTAACTGTTGGGCACTGACATCTCACACATCTACCGCTGGAGATGAAGAAAGCTGTTGGCAACAAATGTTCTGCAAAGTGCTCAAATCACTGCATTGCTCTCCAGCTGCAGAAGCAAGCATTGGAAATTTGTAAAAGGAAAAGTCAATGGCTGCAGAAAGAAGAAATGTAATTCTGAAATCTAAGTCTCCCAAAGCTCTTTATCGAACAAATATAGAGTCCTGCTGGGAAAAAACGCGACTATGTTAGGATTGCACTTTAAAGAACATGTAGAAGTGGACAACTTGCAGCACAAACAACTGCAAATCCAGTTTCCAGCTACCCTGCATATTTCTTTCTCAGGTTATTTTAGAAGTACCTTCAAAGACAGTTTTATTCAAAGAGCAAAACAAAACCTAATCTACCATGCACCACTAGAACACCTGACTTTATCAGGAATCTCACCAAGGTTTGAAACCTCAATCTGTACTCATTATGGTGCACACTTCTGTCACCTTCCCTAGAAAAGTCACACGGGATCGATGTGGCCACCAGGAGCTGCAGCTACAGCCAGGGTGTCAAGCAGAGCCGTGAGGTGAGGAGCTCACTCCCTCTGCCCCCAACATCTCAGGAGCTTGGCAGGTCCCAGTTCCACAGGGCTCTGGGCAGGAGTGTGGAGACTGGGCACGCTCTGGGTCTAACAACGCCTGGGGAGTGAGCGCTGCTCCTCCACTTCTCCCCACAGGAGAAGTGCAATGGTAAAAATGGAAAAAGAAAATAATGAATTTTAAGCAGCTATAATTTAGCTGAAACAAAACTTCAGAGAACAAAGAAAAGGCACTTCTCTAAGCTGTGGGACTTTGTACTGAATTTCAAATTAATTTTACAAACTAAGGAACATTACCCACAAAAGATGTATCAGACTTATGAATAAACATTACAAGATTCTTCTAAAATGGAAAACATCAGGCACCCTGAAAACGATGTTTTGCTACAGAAACCCACATAAGCACGCCCAGCTGAGCCATTCAGACTCTATCCATTAGAGGGCAATAACTCACACGTACACATCCGTACCTGCACACAAGCACACTCTCACACACCTCCAACTGATCTTTCCAGGCACGGCAGTATGTCCTCCCTAATATTTCCAATGGCATATTGACAGCTTGAGTCCTGTTCCATTCCCTCCCCCTCGACTCCCCAGCAACAGGATCCAACAGATTGAGAGTTACAATAACAAATTATTCTTTACATTTGCTTTCCCACCAGGGAATCAGTGCAATCCACAGATTTAGAAGGCGTACTGTTAGTTGTTGTTAAACATTGCTTGAATAGATTGAGCAAGTGGCATTTATACAAGCATGCAAATATTGATAAGGGTTCCCAAACTGAGCAGACAGAAATGTTCTTCACGTGCTCATCTCCCACCTAAAGCCAAAGGCTTTTCTACTCAGTCACGAGAAACCCTTGACAAGGGCAGTGACTGCAGACGTGGCAAGAACCCAACATGCTTTAGAGGTCTCTTAATGCTCAGACAACCCATGGAAAAGCTCTTTTACCGTGTTGTCAGTAGAGCCACTTGAGGGAAGCAGCTCACGTGCTGGGTCTTCTGCTTTCTGGCTCACACCACGTCAACCTGCTGATAGACCTCACAGTGTTCATCCCAGGGCTCAGCCTCCGCTTGCTGCACCCACTCCTGCCATCCCACGAGCACGTTTACGTTATGGGCTTACTGGGACAGCCACTGCCTGTTGTTTTATATTCTAACACAATGTAGACTCCAACCCCTGAGAGGATTCCAGCCATACAAATAATTACCCATCAGCCCCTCAACGACTGCTTGTCGACGTCTTATTGGTCACGGGACTGCTGGCGGTTACAGTAACGGGCAGCAGAATCAGTCACACACTGACTGGTGGTTCCTATGAGCATCCACACTACATTGATTGGTACTTTTTAATTATTTTTAAATTATATTACTTCACAATAATCAATCTGTATTTCACTAGAAACAGTAATTCAGGTCAAGATTTCAACTAACAGCTAGTTGTTTCCATCGCCTGTTGCAGAAATATTCATTTTATACTATCCTAGAGGTTTAGCTGAAGATCTGAGTTCAACTGTGTAAGGTCCAAGATGAACCTGCAGACTGACACGCTGCTAAATTGTGCTGCCCCAGGCACCATGAACCCACCCTCGACAGGGGCAGCCACCTCAAACTTGGAAATCCCAGTGACACCAGTTACAGCAGGACACGCGGCTATTCTCAAATATCCCAGGGTACCCTGTGTGTGCAGCAGCTGCCTTCCCAAAATCACTGTCCTCGCTGTTTCTCTTTTCCACGTTCGTTTTACAGATGCCAATGCAGCAGAAAGCAGAGACTACAAAAGACCTGAAGCTGTCAGAGACAACTTTAGAAGAACTGTATCACCCGTGCGGAAGACGGAGTTCACTCTTCCTGGGATTTTCAGGTCTGTTTCAAGTAAAAGCACCGTGTCAGGTCTTTTTGTCCTGTCTGTCTTTTTTTTTTTTTTTAAACTATATGGGTGTTGTTTTTATGAACTCTGAAGAAGAACTTTAAAACTTGCAAATTGAATGTTTACAATCAGGCCAATAATTTAGGGGCCAAAAATCAGGTTTTCCTACCTGCAATATTCCAGAAAGACTTTCATACACAGGAATACAAATTACTATGATATGTGTAATTGAGGTTTGAAATATATTGTTTTCTCCATGAAACAGGAATCTACAGCACCCTCGACATCAATTTCTGTCATTTTGTCATGATAAACACTCGGGTATTAAGTACCTTCCATATCATGCACTCAGGCATGATTCCAATTAGTGCTGAATAGAAGACAAAATGTCAGCCTAATAAGCTTCAATTTGCAAAGTCTTTGAACATCTGATGATATCATCACTTTGCCAATCAGTTCTTGTAGCTTGGCTTCTTTTTTTTTTTTTTTTCCACATCACCTTCCCTGTCAAAAGGAAGTCTTTCAAACCGACAGAAAGGGAAGACATGAACGACGTCAGTCACGGTCTGACTGAGCTAAAAGATCCAAAACCGACTCCCCGATACATCAACAGGGAACTATGATGTGCCCAATATTCCCTCAAAGCTAATTTGCTGCCAACATGTAGAGTAATTGGGAGGAGAAAGTCTACTTTAAAGTCATGCTGTGAAAAGTATCTTTGCGTATGAAATCAACACTAAAGACCTGAAGTCACTGTCAGAGTCTGTGCCACTCTTTCAAAACGCAGAACCAGCAGTTGTTGAAGTAGGATGGCAATCACTTCTCATTTCTTCAAAGGTGACTGGACCAAAGAACAGCTCTGCTGTCAGACTTCATATTGAAAATACCGTCTTTTAAAATAATGCATTTTCTTTCTAATTTGTTTCTTAAAAGAAAGGAAAAAAATAGGGGGAAAAAAAATGTACATTTCCAAGAAGGAAAAAAGACAACTTGGCGAAGGGGCACACACAGTTGTGTAAGCTTGAACACACACCCCCAACACCTGCCCAACCTGTAGGCGAGGTCACACAAACCCTTCTCCATCTGGAATCTCCTCAAATGCATAAGCTAAAATCCCTGCTCCTGAGTTCAAAGGAAAACAAACACAAAATGGGAGCAGAAAAGACAAGAAGGGTGGGAAAGGCACAGAAGACTACATGGGCCCTCCAAGGGGCAGCTGGTCCTGCCCAAGGAGCACCTCCAGGGTCCTGGTTCTGACAAGGAGAGACAGGGCATGGTCTCTTATGAGCTGACTCTGCAGAGGAGGTGGTGCCACAGTGGGGCTGACCAGACACAAGACTGGTGACTCAGGGACTCCACCACCCAGGTCCAACACCATTATTCCTTGCCCTGAGCTGGGTTGCCCTGTTTCTTTGGTTTGCACGTCCCATGGATCACAGAATGGTTTGGGTTGGAAGGGACCTTAAAGCTCATCTAGTTTCAACCCCCTTACTATGGGCAGGGACCTCCACGGGCACGGAGGAGTCCAGGCAGGAGAGCTTTGCCAGCACATATTTACTACTCACTGCTCAGAACTGGCAGGAGACAAAGCCCAGCCTACACTGCACATGGCGTGGTGTGGAAGAGCTGGCGTTTTGGTATAAGAGGAGATCAAGCAGCTGGGAAAGGATGGATCTGAACCTGCCTCCTGGCACTGAAGAAAGGGGAGGGCGTTGGGAGGACACACCAGCAGGGCACTGGTGCAAGGAGCAGTGGTGAAAGAGTGCAGAGCACTTGGCCACCCCTCCAGCTGGTGGGCTAGCAAATTCCTAACATCTGAGGCAGAAATGGAGACTTCTCGAGGAGTTGCTGCCGGCACCGGGGTTGGGCCAGTGGGCGAAGAGCTGCAGAGATGTTTAACAGCAGAGTACCCAGCCTGGTGTCTGCGCCAGGAACTTCATCTTCAGATCCACAGATAACCCATCACAGGGGCTTGGGTTGGGGTTTTTCCCCTCGTAGCTCCCGTCTGTGACATAGAGGAAAACCAGAGAATTCTCCCCTTTTTCTTCTCGACTAAAGTGACATTTGGAGGAACAAGCTGAGCAGTGGTGGGGCGCCCAGGACAGTGCAGTTTGCCATGAGCATCTCAGCTGCAGTTTGTTACTGGTTTTCCACTTGAAGGTTTCTCTGTAATACTTTAATGTGGGAGCGTGCGGAGCTTTATGGATGGTCTCATATTTCTCAACTGACATATCTTCAGCCAAAGTATGTCAGCTACAGGAGAGGGCAAGGCTTCTCAACTGGCTTTGAGATTTCTTCTTCCCCCATCGTAAACCACATAAAAGTAAAAATACAAATAATCAGCTCTCCAAAATTGCTATTTATTACCTCATCATGAAACCGTCTACTGGCCCCTGCAGTGGTATTGAGTAATATCATTACTTAAACCATAAAGAGGTTGTAATTATTGCTCAAAATTGGGAAAATTAGCATCCATATGGATCCTATTGTTTTAAGACCAGTAATACTGCCAAAACAAGTGGTGTTAACATTCCAAACTACAGATTGTCATAATTTCTCGTCTCGTGTTTCATTCTTTCATTTGGATTTATAATACCTTTGAATTGAGGAACTGAGTGGATCATAAAATCTCTCCTATCAGATAAATCATTTAACAGCTAGACTACTGTTTAAAACTTGATTTATGGTGGGAGTGAGTGAATGGAATTAACATCTGTTGACCTAAGGAAGAGAGACTAAATTCATTTTGGATAATCTTTCTCTAGAACAGGAACAAGAGAAAAGCTAAAACATTTAACTACTTAATTTGCAATACATGGCACCTTAATAAGTAGTCACAGACAGGATATCTTAACCCCCCTGGAGAAATTGTTGAGTAAAACTCCACAAAATTAATTTCCAGGCATACAAGGAATAAAAGGGTCACAGGGAACAGCCAACCTGGATACATCAAGGGCAAATCATGCTCAACCAAACTGTCTTCTACAAGGACATGACTGACTGTGGAAAGGGGAGAACCACTGGGTTTGAAGTGTAGGAGTCAACAGGCAACCAGCTACAAGTGCCATTTCTCAACATTCAGATGGGGCTGATGCAGCTGAACATCTCCCCCAGTGACCCCACTGAACCCTGTGAGTGGCATCTCTTCTGGGGAAAGCAGTCAGTATGGTGGAGAGCAGGGTTGCTATTCACATGGACCTCAGACTCTGCAAGCTAGAGGAACAGGCCACCAGGGTCTTCAGGAAGTTCATCAAATGAAGTTTATTCAGCGTGGAGAACAGAAGTCTAAGGAGAAATCTAATTGCTGCCTTCAACTGAGTGTAAGGAATCATAGAGAAGACAGAGGCAGGCTGTTTTGAAGGTGGCAGTGAAAGGACAAGAAGCTACAGATCCAAACTGTAACAACAGACATTCCAACTGGATATAAAGGAAAAGAAATTTCACAAGGGTTTAGTAAAGGACTGGAGTAGGTTGCAAAGGAAGTTGTGAAATCTCCATCATCTCCGACTTTTAAAACTCAGTTGGACTTGGCCCCAAGCAACATGATGTCATTTTGAAGTTAGACCTGCTTTGAGTAGGAGGTTGGACACGATGACCTCCAGAGGTCCTTCCAACCCGAATTACTCTACAGTGCTGTGAAAAAACTTCAGTGTGAATCCTCATCTTGCATTAGAGGTCATCCCTTCAGCCATCCAGTGGGATGTTTGAAGTAGACACTGCACTGCTTTTTTCCACATTACTGTACTTGTTCCATGGCTTAGGAGAAGTCAACTGCCTCAAGCAAATTACAAGGTAATTCTAAAAAGCAATTTTCAAAAGAACTAGAAAACATTAATAAAGAATGTTGTGAGTAAGCACTCCCTTCACCACCCAGCAGACATTTACCAAAGAGCTACAGAAGCTACATGCCAAAGAGAACATTTACATTCCTATACTTGGAATTAACGTCAATAAGCAACTTCAGAGCCTGGCTTTGCCATCCACCGAGCCTCGAGTAGAAAGCACGTGCTCCTTTTATTTTCAAATCAAGACCTTATATTTTAAGTTTACCATTTCTGCAAAGTAACACAGGATTTTTGCCTCCCTGCTTAGACATTACATTATATCACCTCAAACACTGCTGTTACTATCACCTGTGTTGTGTTTACTAAGGTACTTGATCATTTATTACTCCAGTATTCCTTAACCTAACTCTACTTTTATAAATAACATCACCTATGCACAGCTGATTGTCACTGGAAATCACTCCCCGTGGCCCTTCCCACGCAAACCCGACACACAAGGCCACAGCCAGTGCGTGTTAAAAACCGGCACAATGACCCTTTGCTCTGCTGAGGAGCAAGACTGATCTCACTGGGCTTTGCTCAGATACATTATTATGTATTTATTAACTTCTACACAGGAAATACTGACTCGTTCCTAAACAGGGAGTAGCGGTATAAAACAGAATTACTGCCATATGAAACGCACCCCGCCCCTCCACAAGTGCAATGACATACCCCACCTTTTCAGCTGCCAATAGCTAAAACTAGAAATTAAGATGAAATGTTGACTACAGTGTAATAACAACTACCAGATACATTCAGTTTCATATTCTATACACAGAAAGTCCATTTTGCTGAAAAGAACTCCATCTCGGAATCAGAGCTAGTTTCTATGGCAACTGCTTTCTCGTCTACACACACTGTAGACAGCACAAAATGTCAGTTCTCTCCCAAGCTAACTCAATATTTTTAATCAGCAAATGATAATTTATGCACCATTGTGTATGGCTTCCAAAAACGTCTGCAGTAAATATTTGAAATGCTGAGCAGCCTGAGGTACAAAGGGGGAGCAGAGCAGCAACGAACCCTCTCTGCCTTCAGTCACACCGTAAGCAGTGAGAGTCGAGGAAAAACACGGACGAGATCACAGATGATCACCCCCTGCAGCAGGAGACCACTTTGATGGTTCCATTAAGGGAGGAAGAGGCAGATGTTTAGAGCTTGTTCAACAGCCTTTTGAAAGGCGCGTCAAGCAGCAGCTGAGCCGTGGGGGCCAGAAGCAGACCTCTTCTGGTCTGGACGTGGGGACCACTGTGCCACGTTCGTGGCTCTGCCTTCTTCGACACAGAACAACCACCGTCTCAGCAGGGACAAGGAAGGTCCACAGGAGGCACCCCATGACAGAACCCTGAGCCCGAACTGTGTGCTAAACCATGTTTGAGAGCAAAGGCCCATTTCTTCCACTGACCTCAGGTCTACACCACAGCCCAAATTCTTCCCATGGCTCCTCTGCGTTCACTCCAGTACAGCTCCATTACCAGAGCCCAGTTTGGGACAGAATGTGAGGATTTCCCCAGGAAACATGGGCATTAGGCCATTCCACTCAATTCTCCACAGCTATACTATTAGTTAAAGCCCAGCTTGACTGTCTCTCTAGGACCCCACCATCAGACCCTTGATTGTAGTAGATATTCCCCATCAATGGGATCCAGCCTGAGTCAGCCATGGAAAGACAGGTGAACGCTGCAGCAAATATTTGGTATTTTAAATATTTGACATCAACAGGCATGTTGATCCCCCTGGGCTGATCAGTGGTACATGAAACATGCTGCAAAATAGCCAAAAAGGCTTTGTTTAGGAAAGGCTAACAGGGAACGGCTGTCTGTCTGACTACAGAAGTCTGACTGGCAGCCCAACAGCCACTCTCCAAGTAAAACACAGCAAGCAAATATTTAGATTGTCTGCAGAGAAAGCCTGCATCGTAAACAACACATTTCTTCTCATGCCAAAGACATCTTCTGTTGACAAAACAAAATTAAGTCCAAGGAAAAAAAAAAGAGTCACAGAATTTATTTACCCAAAATTGTAGAGAGAAGCGACTTCAGTAGCACCACCACCACCTGAACATTTCAGGCCACATCCATCTGTACCCTCAGACACCATGAAGCAAACTGCTTACACAGGTACTGGAAGAATATCTCTGTGGAAACTGGTGTCTGGGGACATTAGAACACTTAGACGAAGCAGAAGAGCGGATCAGTGATTTATCTGTGCGGTAGCACTAGGGTCTTTTGGATCAAAGTTTCAGAAAGTCTCCTGTTGTGAAACAAATGCTCCCGAATTCCGTCTGTATTAGTGCAGCTCCGAAAAGTTACTGCTACAGTAATATTTACACACACAGGAATTGTGCATGTGTTGGGATATTTAGTTATCATTAAACAAGTATATGATATTGCTATTATTTTTTTCTGTATTTTCTCCTGGCAATAGTCAGTAAAGTTTCTCCATCAGACAAACACTCAGACTGACTACTTGCATGAAGGCAAGAAAATCTCTTCTGTTCCCCCTCCTTTGTTGATACAGAAATTATCTATAAACCATAAACATACAGCAAGGATTTGCTGGAGTGAGAATAACGATCATTGCTGTAATGAAAATAATGATCATCACTTTTTTTTTTTTATTGCCAACTCAGACTCAGAAAGATTGGAATTCAGACAAACCCAGGTGTAAAGCCACAGCTGCACAAAGGTCACTGTTTGCAAGTGCAAAGAAGCAAGTTGTCAGAGGAGAAGCCTTAAGAGAAGGAAAAGGATGCCCTGCAAAGGATGCCCCACGCGTTGGGCCCCAGGGAAGGGGCTGCTGATTCCTGGGAAGGTAAAGCAAACGGGCTGGTAAAGGCCAAGGGGATTATGGGAAGTGCAAAAAGCAAGAGAGGAAAAAGGAAAACAGGTAATTTCAGCCACAAGAAAATACCTTATTCACTCTTCTCTCCACCTCCAGCCTGACCTTTTTGTAGGAGCTTCCATTCTCAAGGCGTGCGTTGGCATGACTTCAGAACTGCTGAAGGTTTTCCCTTCCCAACCAGTAACGGTTTAAGGGGAGCTTCGAGACACCCCCAAATCCCTGCGACCTGTTCTCAGAGCAGCCTCTTTCTTGTGAGCATGAACAGCGTTTGTGAAAATTAAACACCAGGACGCCAGTGACAAACGCGGGCAAAACGTGCCTCGGTGCTTGGGCTCCTCTTGACCCAATTAGCAAGGGATGAGAACAGGGGACCTGCCAATTATCTCAGAACGTTCCGTTTCCTCACAGGAACGTTTCCCCTCGTTTCAGCGCAAAGTGCTATATTTGAAGTTACAGAGGTACGTTTATTTTTCTTCCTCTGGCCCCGCAGGTCAACGGTCAAAGAACAAGCACGAAAATGATCCAAGTCTGTAGAGCAGCTGGGACATGGCAATCTTTGAGCTGGTTGAGGGCACGTGTCAGAGGGTGGGGAGAGAATGGCATTCACGGGATAAAGGGAAAATACAAGGGTACAACTGGCACCACATCCCAGCGGTTATTAAAATTTTCCAACCTTGCCATCTTATTTCACAGAAGCAAACTCGATGTATTATTCTCTGCAATCCAAAGTTCTGCTTCAGAAAAATTGTCGATTCAGTAGCAAGGCCGGCTTTGTGAAAACAAAAGGAAGATCTCGATCTCTATCATCCAAAGAGTCTCCCTACTTTGTGAACTAATGTATAAAATAAAATTATTTAGGGAGGTGGGGAACAAACGACCAACCACTCTGTAGCTTAAAAATGCTTCTAAAGAAATTTCAGGTAATACAAAAAAATCTAAATTACACAGAAGTAATGATTCTAAACTACCCTTTTTTTAAAAAAAAAATCCTGCATTAACTATTATCTAAAGAATAACAACATTAGGGCAGTTCCTAGAAAACGCATAGGACATAAAAGGCCACAAGGACACAGCATGGTATAAAAGCCTTTGTACTGCTTTGAGTTTTATTGACCTACATGTCAATTTACTCCTCCCCGAGCATTACAACCCTACGTGGAAAAAAATCAAAGCAAGCCTCCTAGAAATGGATAAATCCAAGATCTAAAGTGGAATGCAATTGTCATCCAGAAATTCATCAGCAATACAAAAGGTGATCCACTTAAACCAGGATCCTTTCCCGAAAACACACTGAACTTACGTTTCAAAGCAGCAGTAACATTATTTTATATTTAATCAAAATCTGGCAGTGCACGGAAATCTTAATTTTTATTCTTCAGTTCTGGTCAAAGCATTAATAAATGTATTCATATTTGAATAAAATCTAACCATTTTGTGTACTATGTTTCACAGTCGCTGAAGACCTATGTGGAAATAGAAACCTTGGATACGCAATTAACAAAAACAACTAATCTTTCAGTAACAGTGTAATAAATTGTTTCACAGTACTCACTCACAGCTGTCTTTAGCAGCACAGTAAGAAATACGCATTTTAAATATTTGCTACTCTTTCATATGGGAAAGGATTTAAGAAAGAATAACAGCGAATACCTTTAATAACGGTGCTTCACATCATTCCCCAAGCATGGAACAGACAGGTCCTTGAAGCCACTCATAAGTCATTAACACCAATTATTATTTAAATTTTTTGAACCACCCAGAAAATGTACTTTTCATTTAGCAGAGCAAAATGGCCTCTTCTCCTGCTCATTGCACCTTCACTGTAATATAAAGCAGTCCTAGAAATGACTGCCGTCGAACAGGCTTCCAATTTAACAGGTTTTTAAAAAGCTGTGTCCACACGAACTCCTTAAGTCGCTGTGGTGTCTTTAGTGAGAGAGTGCCAAACCTTTCCTGAGCGGCACTGGGCATGAGTCAGGTGTCCAAACCACGCGTTTTAGTAAACCTATCCAAAGATTTAAAAATTTTTATAAAAAACGTGCCATAATTCCCTAAGAAACAGCAGTGTTGTTTGTTGAGCTCTCTGCAAAGACGGAAGTGAATTTCAATACAATGACCAGAGGAAGGAACGAAGAATGATTTATTTCCCAAAATGGAAAAAATATGCGTCCTTGAAAGCTGATAGATTCGAACTAGAATTTAAATAAGCAACAGCTCTTCTAGTCAAAGGCAACTGCATTTTCTTCCCTGATTTACATGTCGTTCTCATGGCAGCAATGTTCAAACCACTGTACAGGGATATTCGAACTACAAAGAGAAGCCCTGTAAAAAGGCCAAAGTTTTTGCTATTCATACTGTTGAGATTTTCCTAATAGCTGTGGTAATTTCCAGCTTTCTCCATAGCTCCTGCCGCAGCAGTATATACCCCATTGCAAACAGAAAGCACAACCAAACTTGGGGCTCCAATCTCTGCCAGAATTGACCCACAGCAGAACAAAATAGAGATACTTACACGTCAGCTCCCAGATTCTCTGAATTTACTTAAGAAAGTCCCTTTTCACCTTTACATTCAGTGTTACAGAGAGCAACACGGCAAGGGTAATGAACGCTGGCATGTAGACAGAGTAATTGTATTTAATTCTAAAATGGTTTTTTAATGTGAGTGCTACAGCTCTGCCTCCCTGAGCAAACGACACCAGGAACGCAGGGGAGAGGACGATGCAACTTGGACCGGGCACTCGCAAGTGGCTGGAGTTCAGCTGCCTCCTGGGCCAAAGTGCAAAAATCCAAAAGATAAAACCCAGTCCCTTTAAAAATGGAAGTCTTTGTTCACTCTGACAACAGAGTGGAAGATAAAGGGCAAGATTTAATTTTTCAGAAGCCACCTGAATATCTATCCTCTTCCCACGCGTTCTCACAAAAGTATCTCTCGTTTTCCTTGGAAAACCGTAATGGTGGAGGTGGAGAAATAAGTCCTGGCTCTGGTACACGTCCCTCATCCTCCCCCAACAAGCCGTTTGCTTTCCCGTAGACCTCAGACAGATTTCGACGGAATCCGAGTTGTCCAAAAGTAACCAAAAAAAAAAATTAATTTAAAAATGAAATATTCAATTTCCCTTGGCTACATTATGATTGCCAGTAAAAGGCACAGCCTACCAGTCTACAGGAAAGTAAAGTGAAAACGCCTCAACGTCAGTCTCACGTCTCGGAGGGAAGGCGGTGGTGCGCGGAAAACATACGTCGTTAAAGATGCCTTACCAAAATGTCCAGTTTTGGTATAAAGCAATCCATGCACGATAAGTAATTCTAATGGTGATTAGTAAAGACTATTTGTTGAATACTCTTTAAACTACAAATTTTTAAATATTGCCATTGCAGGCCTTTTTAAAATAGGCTGCTAGGAAAATACACCCTGCCATCCTTACAAAATATACTGAAAAAAATGCAATAAGATGTTTTTTGAACAGACAACTCATAAAGATCATTTTCCATGCTGACAGTGCGCATTTCATCCAGAAGTTTGAAGAGTCAAATGCTACCCCAGCTGGGGGTTATTCTGCCAAATGGCTTCCAACAGTGACCACAGAGATGGAGGATGGGAGGGGTGCGTGCGTGTGGAGGAAAATAAACGTGATGGTAACAACCCCAAACCCACCCCGTCTTCTCAGGCACCCGACACACGTAGCCAAGCACACAATGCAAATCTAGAATGCAAAACTGAAACAAAAAGACATGAACAAAATGAAATAAAGCCATTTGTGAGTTACCTGCAGAGATTTAAAACAAAAAAAGCATACGAATGAAGCAGATGTAATTCACATGGATTTGCCCAGGAAGAAGAAAAGGAGGGGTGAGTGTGAGGGCTGTGGGGGGAGAAAAACACATACCTTTTTTTCTTAAATCCATCATGAAAGAAAATGAGACAAGATTATAAATAGGCCGAGTTATAGCGCACCATGGGATTTTTAATCTGGCTACCTGTGGTTTTTGCAGTTAAAGCCCTATTCAGCAGTGGGAAGGGAGGGGGGAAAGCGGGAAAAAAAAAGAAAAAAGAAAAAAGAAACCCAAAATCAGGTTTATGTGCCAGTTTCGCAAATGCTCACACAGCGTGCATCACCAACAATGCTGGCAAACGGGAAACACTCATTATTAGCATTTTCTAATAAGCGTACGCCTTTCAAACATTATTGATCATTACCTGTCCGTCTCGTTTCCTGCATTCTTGAGTTTGACTCTCATGCTCTGCCATGGCAGCGCGAAGCTGCTTTTCCAGTTTCTCGATTTCCCGTTCATGGTCTCGGACCAGGCAGTCCTTCTCTGCGTTGTGCTGCTGGAATAGGTGCGTCTTCTCCTGTTCATGCTCCAGCCTCAGCTCCACTATCTGATTGGACAGTGAGGAGTACAGTTCATCAATAGAACATCCTTGTCGTCATGACAACTCGTCTACAGCTTAATTTTCCCCTTAATTTCATCAAGTTGGCAATTTTATTTTTACGTCACTATTACCTCACCTTTTAAAAAGCCAACGATAGCGTGACAGAATTCCTCCAGACAATCCCAACAATGGAGACAACCGAGCAAATCGGCACGTCCTTAACCAATTTGGTGGTACAAATGTCGGAGCGTACCAAAAAAACAGTAATAAATAAATAAATAAAAATTGCATTGTCGCATTCTGTGGCTGGTCCCCCCTGGACCCTGCCGCTGCTCGTCGGCTGGGCTAAGGATCCGAAATGGTTAATAGGCAGCCTGCTCTGCCCTTCACTTAAGTATACACACACAATGCCCCCCACCCCAGCAATTAAATCTTTTAAGCATTGCTTTATCATTTCCAAAGCTCTTCCTTCAATTTCCCCCAACGCTGCCGTACATACAGTTGGCTTTTTTTTTTTTTAAAACAGAAAAAAAAAGAAAATTATAAAAAACAAAGCTCTATTATGCCGTTGTCAGCTACGCTATCCCAACATAAACAGATGTATGTGTTCCAGAAGGGCACCTGCTGTGCCGCAAGCTTGCGCCATGATTTCATAAGAAGCCCTCTATTCTCAGGATCCTTTCCCAGTCCGCACCACACGGGATGCTGTGACCTTGGCCAGCCTTCGCCTCTCCCCGCTCGCCTGAATGGCAGCCCCAGACCAAGGGCCTGGTTTGCCGCAGCTTTGATACTAATCCTCCCGCCTGCGCACAATGGCACCCTACCTGGCCCGCACACTGGAGCGGGCAGCCCGCCTTTGAAGCAGGTGATGAATAGGGACGGCAGGAAGCCGCTTCCCCACTGAACTCCAGGCCACACAGCTGCTAAGAACAGTCACTTGGATTTTTCTTCAGTTTTGGTGGATTTCGAAAAGGGAGGGAGGGCGGGAAAAAAAAAGAAAAAAAAAAAAGAAAGAAAAAGTGCTCTTATCCTGAATATGGTGTTTTCAGCGTGAGAAAAAAAAAAAAGAAAGGGAAGGNAAAAAAAAAAGGCAAGGGAACGGGAGGAGCTGGCTGTGTGTGCGCCGAGAGCGCCCCGGCACCTTATCTTAAAGCTGTAGCATTCAATTCTGGAATAATATTAGCGGTTGGCGTGGCTTTGGGGTTTAAAATTTGAAGCAAAGTTTAAAAAAAAGCATTTCCTCTAACTATGGATCAGCACATTCCAGGTTTACAAGTACAATATGTCACCGTTGCGGAGGGCAGGAGCACCCTTGTGAAAGTGGAGCAAGTAGAACAGATGCAACACGCTATGGTTTAACATATCTACGTTATTTAATAATGCTGAAGAGCCCAGTGACAGGCGGCTGAAGTCCCTGAAGGAGCCAACCCCTAAGGAGGCACACGGTAGCTCTGCTGGGCCTGGGGTCCTCACTCAAAGTGAGGTTTTTGCCCAAGGTTTCTGTGAAAGCAAAGGGCCTGGTTTCCTGGCAGATGCTCACGGTGTCCTTAGCACCTACGTGAGAGAATTCTCCCTCCCTCAAACAGAGGTAAAGGCTTTGCCCGAGTTACGGGAAAAACATGTTTTGTGGCTTTTCATAAATCAGACCTATCAAACCACATCAACAAGAGACAGCCCTTTAGTCCAACGTTTTCTTTCCACAATTCCTGGATTCTCAGCCGTTTGTGCTGTGTAAGGTCCGGGTGGGTCAGTTTGCTGCAGGGAACTTCCGTTATTTCCATTTTCATGTTTTTAATGGACACTAAGAAAGAGCCAGAGGTAGGAACACGTGCTGGATGGGGTCAAGGGACAGACCCTACCTCTTCAGCCAGTCCCATGATACATGTCTATGTCACCACTCAACCAGGGTACCGACAGGTTTATTTAGTAATCTCTTCACTGTTATAGACACCAGGTTTTTGAGTTTCAGAGGTGGGAAGAGCCGAAGGGGACGGGTCCTTCTGCAGGTGGGAGGGGTGCTCCCCCCACTGTAAGGGGGGAGGGGGTTCATAAAAGGCAAATTTGGTGGAGGAAAAAGTCTCCCCACTTAAAGCAAAGTATTCCCCATGATGGTTCTGGTTTGCTTTGCTTTTTTGAGATTTCGGGCAGGGAGCAGAGATGGAGAGAAGGGAAAGGATGGGGACAAGAGCAACCTCTTCCCTCAAGTTCAAAGATCTAGAAAACCCCTCTTCCCTAATGAATATTAACAAGTATCCCACATCTGTGACCAACGAAACGTGCTTTCCTCTACAGAGTGCAGTGACGGAGTAGCTATTGGACTGCACTGGTGAGCATTCTCTGAAGATCCTGTTCTCCTCAGAACTGCTGCCAAGCACTACGGCTTCTCTTCCACTCCTCCCTCTCTCAGCCTTCTATTGGTGATGGGTTTTTGAAAGAAAAAAAAAAAAGTATACTAACAAAAGGAAAAAAAACCCAACACATGCTGTTGTCAGCAACAACAGGACTCTTTCATCACAGGAAGCTGCATAAAAACTGTATTAATTCTTCATAAATCAGTATGGATTCTGTCTCCTTTAAAAATTGTACCGCATTGAGGTCTTTCCGCATCTCCCCTTGGATGCTCAGTGCTTCATCAGATCACATTCAAATGTCTGCTTAAATCCAGCATATAAGTGTCCAGAAGACAGACAGTTTTGGTGCTATACATTTCAGACAGACAAGCAACACAATATTCACAATGGGAATTAGGGGTGGCACTGAAAAGAAACATTCTTTAAATAATAGTGTGTGCCCTATTACCATAATCAGATCGTATTCATTGTGGCTTAGATGTTTCCTCATTTTGCCCTCCCAAAGATGAAAATCTCTTTTTCTCTTCTCTGTGCATCTGCTCTGGCCCACACCCTGGACCGAGCCAGGCTGCCTGACCCCACTGGGCTGTTCTACACCACAACGTACTGGTAGTAACAAATTTAGAATACTTGTATTCCTTATGGCCTCCTCTTGCCTCAATCCTTCAGTTTTTTAATTCTTTCAGCACCAGTAGGGGAGAACCTTAGTCAAGGCACTAGCCAACAGCTGATTAATCGAGCCATCACCAGGATTATACCATTTATTTTTAAATCTCTGCTTTTACCTGAAATTTAACAATATTTCTTTATTCTTGCAGAGAAAAGAATTGAAAAAAAGATGACAAAATTCTTAACAAAAAGCTAAAAAAAACCCAAACCAACATTAACCCAAGAACCATGAGAGTCTTTTGTCATTCACTCACATGAAAACCCCCCTCTACTGTCAAACAAATCCAGCAGGGGAGATGAAGCACCGCTGAGGAGGGACACCCTTCCAGCGCGGGGAGCCTGCCCTGCACCCAGACCTGGCTGCCTTCCAGCCACCTGCCAAAACCAGGGACAACCTAATAAAGACCGAAAGGGAAATCAGGCCCTCGTTAGCACATCAGAGGAGCAAGGATCCGCAGTGACCAGCCCGCTGGCTGCAGGAGGTACTCTCAGAAGCCACATACTTGTAATGTAATCAACAGCAGCAAGTACCTTTAGACCACCTACTACCCAGTTTTTGCTCTTACATCACACACGCAGTTTAGGCTCTTCAATTTTAGAACAATTTCAACTTTGAAATTCTTTATATAGTCCCCAAAGGAAGGAAAGGAAATTAGTTAGCTCACTACCTCTGTGAAAAATATTTGACACCAAAGTATGAAAATTCATGTAAATTTATGTCCACAGTTCCGGAAAGATCATAAGCAACACCTACATAAAATCTGGTCTTGCATGGCAGGATGATTTTACTAGTGCTGTTTTGGCAGGACAGAACGCCTGAGGGCTGGAGAAGCCACCAACCAGTCACACACCTCACGGCAAAGGACCGGCGGGGGCTCACTGCTGCAGCACACGTGTGGCATGGGTATTTTCCAGCAATTCTACCTTATAAGCATTTGAGAGTGTTTGTAAACCTCACCCCTCCCAGCACAGCATCTATCCCCACATAACAACTCTGGTAAAATCTAGCATTTTCTGTCTCCTAAGCCTATAAATAAATGTGCATGCTTCACAAGGATATGGGGATTACTTGCCTCCACAAATACACTGCTGCTAAAGGTAATCTGATGTAACAGGCTGGAGGATGGAGTATTAATCATGCTGGGCTCAGGCTTAGCATAACTTTGAGCGGAAAAAAAGGCCGCTTCCCTACAAGGCAAGGGAGCTCCCTGCAGCTCCTGTGCAGCAGAGGAACTAAATGGATTTTAAAAGTACACCTTTATTTGAGATGTGGCTATAATTTGGAACACAGAGTACTCCCAAGATATAAGGCTGTAATGAGCCAAGGGCAGTGCAAAATACATCAGTGTAGAACCATACATTACCACTGGAGCAGCAGACACACGTAGGGTAATGTACACGCATAGCAAATGCATTTCACTTTCTATTTCATTGCAGGCTGCAATAATTTAATTGGTGTGACTGTGTTTCCTATTATACTTCACCATATAATCAACCACTAATAACTGTATTTCAATGGCAAATTAAGAATCACAGGAGATTCCCCACATGAGAGGAGCTGGGCTGTTACCCCAAGTCCAGTTTGATTCACCCCCCGCTACGACACCACACCTGAGTGCTCTCACCGAGGGTATCGAATTATATACCCCTTTCTCTAAATCTGTGCTTACAAAGGCCTTCCAGAAAGCTAATATTCTTAAAGTATGGGAAGGGTAAATCTCACCTCAGTCTTCCTGCCATAAGTAGACCCGTTTGTCAGTCAGCAGCCTACGGGAAATGCAGCTGCATCCCTGGATCCCACCACTCAGCACCGCGATGGGCACTGGAGATCCCACCCCCTGCCCAGTAAAGCCAATTTTTCCATAAACTAAAATACTTCTCTCAAAGTAATACACCTCGAGTCACTGCCAATGCCTTTTGTAGCAGGCTGCAGCACAGCATTTACTGTACGGAGGTGTTGTTTAGAGATTCAGAGTTTATTCTAGGACCTTTTTTGAACACCAGGAAGTGACTCCTCAGGTGTTCCAGCCCAACTTGCTCTTTACTGCAGGCACCAATTTACATTCCAGGAATTGCGTCCCCTCTCCCTCTTCCCCCAAAAGTGCCTTCTGTTGAAGGTGCCCATAGGTGACCCTCCTGCCAAACCTCCCTGTGAGAGGTACCACAGCTCACCCCCGGAGACGTGCTCTCCCAGAGCACCCAACCAACTTCCACGTGGGGAAAAAAGCAAACAAATTGGCTTTTCTCTCAAGTTTACCTACCTAAAACCAGTACTGAAAACTTTGGGCATGTGCTTGTTCAGACACTGGGGCTCATGGAAAATTATCTCAGCAGAAACTCTTCCCAGGTATTTTGAGCTAAAGCAAGGATGCAATTAGAAAGTAGGGGGGTGGGGGGAGTGGGAAAGAAAGAAAAAAGGGAAAAGGGAGGGGGTGCAAAAAACCAAACACCCTTTTTTCCTGTGCTGACGGTGCCATAAAGCCCAACTATAGACGCTGCAACCATTTCAAAGGCAGGAAAGGCTGGGGCCTTTGCTGTGGTGTCCACTGGCTTTGAAGTGCCGAGAGCAGCTGCTCCCAGCAGATAGGAACTGTGGTGCTGCTGGAGTTATTTTTTTTCTTCAAAATATACTTTCAAATCTAACAGCTGCGAGTAGAACAAAGTTGAGCTAAAGTATATTTAAGGAAAAAAAGGCACCAGTTTCTCCCTAAGAATGTTCTCAGTGGATACTTCAAAAGACAGTGGTGCTGAATCAGATGAAGCTGAACCAGGAGTGACACGTGACAGCCCAGACCAACTACTGCAAGATCCAAAGTTTCTTCTTTGCTTTACTGATGGGCCCATTTGAAAAGTTAACAAAATATTTACTGCCGTAGTTCTATATGGTTTTCCTAACTCTTTTTCAAGGAAAATTTTAAAAATAGTGATATATTTCAATACACATGAGGTTATTTATTGAGATAAATATCAATAATAACCTATCAGTAGATCTAAGGCAGTATATCCAGGCAGAGCAATCTTTCAGCCCAGCCCCACTGCAAACAGTCCATGTCCACAGCAGTAACCGCTGAAATCAAGATTCAAGGAGAGTCCTAGAAATCACAAACAACCATTTACCTAAAGCAGAGAGCTAAAAGCAGAGCTCTCAAGTCCCTCCACTTCTGAGATGTTTCTCGGATTGGAGAACTGGCTAACACACCAGTTAATTTGGGTCTTCATTGCCAACTTGACTGAATTAATGGCCAACTGACTTGGTTGGCATGGTGAGTGGCAGAAATGCTGGACAACCTACACGAAATACCACAGGTCAACTTCCCCCCAACAATTAGGTTCACACACTCGAGGCAGAACATCTCAAAGCCACCACTCCATTTCTCAGGAGGCAAAGTACCCCTTTTTTGGTTGGGTGTCTGCTCCCGACTGGCAGCCTGCTGGAGCCCTTCTCATTTACTGCTCTATCTGGACTGTTTAAATCAGGCCCCAGGTTACCACCAAAGAAATATGCAGTAAAACAAGGCAAGGAAGAGTCAGCCTTAAAAATGGCTCAGCAGTTTGTAAGCACAAACAGAGTGATACAGAGGAACAGAAGCTGGAACTCCTGAAAGGAAACTTTGAGAGGGGAAGGACTGAGCTCGTATCGCGCTGTGGCTGGGCTGAGGGAGCTCGTGCTGCAGAAACGGCAATGCACAAAGATGCCGTTCCTAATGATAACCCGCTGCAATCTGCAGGAAGGGTCACATACTTTTGGTGCTCACAAGCTTTCAAAGAACATTCCAAATGAAGTACGAAGAGAAATAAATTTCAAAAAACAGCATAAACAGGATTCCTTGGAAAATTCTTCTGAGGCTCTCATTGTTTAGCTGTTTAGTGCTGAAACCCCCTCCTTGGGTTTCAGTGACGTTTCGTAAAGCCTCCTTGTTCTTTTTTACAGGAAAAAGTAGTTACCCTGAACAAAACAAAAGTGACACAGAAAACATCTCCTCTTAGTGGAAAAGGCTCTCACCGACGGTTACCACAAAATCAGTCAGAGAATAACAATTCTGTAAAAAGATTCACCAAAAAACTTCTAAGAATCACTTTCATTTCTTGTTTTATGAGGATTTTTGATCCAATCTCAACAAGGTCTGAATATAATAGGATACAAGAAAACAAATAAACTGCAACACTAACAGGCATTATCACTTTCCTTTAGTGTGCAAAACCAGTGGGTTATTTGGCAGAAGATTGCATCTACAGCTTAGTAGCTCTTACCATGCCTACTGAAAGCCAAAAAAAAAAAATCACCATTTGTAAGTAGGAACAGAATTGGCAGAACAATTGATGAACTGCAGGTTAGTACTTACTTCTACAGATCATGTTCCTAAATCTGGGAGCAAAATCTTTGAGTAAGTGCCCATGTAGGACTTTAAAGATGCCCCACAAGTGATGAGAAATGTAAAGAAGAAAAGCAGGCAGGCCCACTGCAGTACTCCATCCTCTCACCAGCACAGAAGATGAAACCGTATTTCCCTGGTGGAAACGTAAACTTTTATCCAAATACTGATTGGAGAGAACGTCAAGCTTATGGACTAACTGTATCATTGCTAAATATTTTTTCCCCATCCTTTAACAGGTGTCCCCAAACACACCACTTCAGTATCATGGCAAAGAATCTCTTCACACCAGTGTCTGATGGGCTGTTTCAGCCACATAGTGCTCAGGTCTGTATCTTACAATCGTTTGTTCTGCTCCTGGTTCTGTTTTTCCCCTTTACGCCTCACAACACCATTGAACTCAACTCTCTTGTCTCCACCCAAATGTTTCCTGAATATTTCCCAGCCCTGAAATTACATTACAGTAACGACTATCACTATCAGTGGGCCAAAGCAAGCACTCACATGAACACTCCCCATGCTAAAAGTGAGAAAAAAAGAATAAAACGCTATTTTTTGACAAGAAGAACTGAACAGATAACATATTAAATAATTTCTTCTGGTCAGTATGAAAACAGTTGTTGCCACCTGTAATCCTGGGGAACAATTTGAAAGACAGCGGTACACAGGACTGCGAAGAGGAAACAAAAATATTTTCTATGGAGACTCTTCCCCTTCCATCCCCCACCCCATAAACTCCACCCACCAATAAATTCTGGCTTTGTACGAAGACGAGCAATGCAGGGTGAGACCAGGTCTAGTCTGACACAGGACCTGACCTAAAGATGTCCCTCCTCCCCTCCAGCCCAGGCAGCAAACCCACTGACCTGCTGCTCGTGTCTTTGCTGCAGCTCTTCCAACTGCCTGGAGAATTCTTTGGATTGCTTTTCCCGGAGTGATTTTGATCTGCTTAGATCTGCTTCAACCTTTTCCATCTACATGGTAAAAGAAAGGGAATATTTAATATTTTTTTTTTAAAAAAAGGCATAGCTTGAAACATCCTGACGTTTCTACAGTTGTTTGCAAACCATCAAAGGCAGGAAGAAAACTTGCTGAGAATGATAATAATACCATTTGTATGGAGTGAAAATTAACGTTCAGTGAATATCAGATTAAGAGTTACTTAAGGATATAGCAATCACCTACATCACACCACTCCCCCATTAACAGAGCTCTGGCTCCAATTTTCATATGACAGTGGTGAACATCCCATCAAAATGAAGTGAGAACTTTTTATAGACGTGTTTAAGACTCAAATACATTTCACTTAAAAATATATTGCCTGTGGAAATTCAAGGGGAATCACATGTGAGTCAGGGCACAAACTACACATTTAAAGTAAGTTTACATTAAATCAGTAAAATAACTTAAGAGAATTATTTAGCTGCAAGTAAAGTTCTCTGAAGACAGTCGTCGCCTACGAATAATGAGTCCCACAGATTCCAGCACACAGCATCAAGGAAGCAATTCCATAACCCAATTAACAAAGGCTTTTGTATCACAAGCACAACTGTTACCCGTCCATCGGGCACGTTTCCAGGGGAATACACGTATTACGGCGCGGTGCTCAGCGCACACTCATCCGGCACCGATGGCTCGAGGGCCCAGCACAGGCACCCAAGAGCCTGTTCCCTACAAAAGGCTCGGGAGGAGCAGCGCTGCCACCAGCCCATCTGCTGCACCAAGGGAAGAAAGGCAGGAATTCCTGAACCCGGGGCCAAGATGCTGCTTGGCCTGAGGGAGTGCTCTGTCTTCACCAGATGTCTTTGCCAATCGACCTGGACATCGCTCCTGAGCCAGGGAAAAGGCAGTTCTCAGAAAAGCATTTTATTGGAAAGAACTGCAGCGAGAGAAGAAGATATAAGGCTTGGAGCTGTTGGCCAGATAGAAAGTGGAAAAACAGAAAACTGGAATACAAAAGAAGAAGTGATCCTTCCAGCAGTTCTTGAACCTTATTGCTACTAGCGGCCATTAAGGGACTTCAATGAATATTTTAGAAGTAATTTCTTCTGCCTCCATATTTACTCAAGTACCAGGTTCATAGCCATAGTTTACTCCTCTCAACAAAACCCAGAAAAATAAAAGATCCTACTACTTTATTAAAGGATTGTTATTTTTTAAGAGAATAAAAATACATTCTAAAAAGTGAAATAGTACAACCACACACAAAGATGTTTCAACCCTCCTGGCTTTTCTGCTTTACTCCGTTGGTCACATTCATGTATCTCTGACAAAAGCAACCAGGACTCTTGATCATTGTTTGCCAAAACCAGGAAACACAAGATCTAAAGTACCATGACGTGGTCTATGTGGTTCTCTTTTTGCTAGTTACTATTAGATAAAAATGCAGATCTTAGAGCTAAAAATGTACCATTCACCCATCAAGGGGCGCGAGGTGAGCCTGAACAATCACACGTTTGAGAAAATAGGAAGCAGATGGCAAAAAAATATCACAGAACCAAAGCACTGAATCAAATATTGATTACAAGAACTGAAAACGTCAGACCCCGTTCTACTTACCTCCATAATTAACTTTACCACACACCAAAAAATGGTTTTAGAAGCACAGTATTTCTAACATAGTTAAAAGTACCGTGTTGCTATAGCTACTATGGGTTTTGCTTTCTAAGTAATACATTCCACCTAACCACAAAAAATAGAATTTTCCAATCTGTTACACTCTAAGGGGTGATTTATCTAACGAGTACGTGTGTGCAGAAGAATGGGAAAGGACAAAGCTCTGAAGACAGCTTCAATAGCATTTCTTTGATGTATTTCCTTCAGCCTTGGTTCCTGTAGAACTGCTCTGTGCCCTCGTACAGCATCATTTACTGTCTCTAGCATTTAGCATGCAAGCAGTGACAGGATAACCCCATGGCTGGCTCTTGGAGAACAGCAAGATTTATTTTCAAAATTTCCCAGAACACAGCAATATTCTCGGAGAAACTTGCAGTCTTTTTTAAATGACAATTGATTTTGTAAGTTTTCCAAATTCTTTTGCACATTTTCTGTTTTGAATTGGATTTGTTTGCCTTTTTATTATTTGTTTTTAAGTGACTGAAGCAAGCATGAGTCTTTCTAGAATTAGATTATACTCCTTGTGAAGCACAAATTGGGTATTATTTTAAGTTATCATGAATAAGTTGGAGGAGAGTCTCATGGCACAGAAAGTGTCAGATTAAAATTGTAGGATCTGTCGTATTGCCCTCACGGGTCTGGTTTGCAGAACAAATCTTGCTTTTATAAGTTTGTTCTTGCTTTTTTTATTTCCAAGTTTTATTCTTTGCTGTCTGCATGAGTCTTAAAAATATCAGTAATGTCTTACTTAATTTCTCATTTTTGTTGAAGATTTTCAGAAAAACAACTTCAGGAGAACAAGAAGAGAATTTGTTGGATTCTAAGGCATCTTGCTTAGAAATCCGTTCCAATATCAGATTGCAGTATCCTGCTGCCAACAGCGAGGGTTGGTTATGAGAGGTGAGGCTGGAAAACAGAGTCTCTGCTCCGGTAGAACTACAAGCTTGAAATACATAGAGAGGTTTGAACCACGTGAGCAAGTTAAGGAAATATCCCCTTCTGTCTCCTTTTGGTCACTCGTCACCAGTTCCTTATCTCACTCATCACATTACATTTGTAAAATCCCAGGGACAACGGTTTAACTACCGTTTGCTCCATAAGGAATTTAAGACACTAAAATCTTTCCACATAAGCTCCTGCTACTAATTTTCCAGGACAGAAAGATGGATTTTTCTGTCCTTTGCACGTGACTGCCAGCAGCCACGACGGCTCTGCCCCTGTTTAGGCTCAAGCTGATTACAAGACCTCATTAACGGAAGAGCGAGCCGTTCCAAAAAGAGTAGGAAGAGACACACATTTAAGTGGAAAATTACAAACGCTGTTCCATAGGGGTGTATAAACTAACACTTTATACTCTCACTCCTGAAAAATCCCTAATCAGTATCAAAACCGCAGATATCTTTATAACAATGACAATCCTGGCTTTGTTAGAAAGATGAAACAACCGCTAACATCCCTTTCTGACTCGCTAGCAAAGACACTACATTGTGAAAGATTTTGATGTAGCACTCTCAAGTGAAGCATGTTTCTGGCATTATAAGATCAGAATATGCTATCCTACTGAGACAGAGTTTCAGAAAGGCTGGCATTGTGACCTTCTCACCTGCTGTTTCATTTCAGCATAGACTTTTTCTGAGTTCAGCTCCACCTGCCGCTTAAACTCCTCCAGGGCAGCATCTGCCTGCTGGGCCTGCAGCCTCTGTACCTCTGTCACCCGAGTCAGCTGCTCCTCCTTCTCCCTAGAAAGTCACAGAAAATTTTCAGAGTTCAAGTATCAAATAAAAGAACAAGTGTGCTGGTGTAAAAGAGAGGCCTTTAACCCCACCAGTTTAAAATAGTATTCAGATTTCAATTTCCTGTCCCGGCTTCTGCCAAACTTCCCTCAGCCACACTTTGGAGAAGGGAACAGACAGCCGGGTTATTTGCGCTTTCTCTTAGTGCATTTCACACACCCAAACACGGGGAACAGCACTTGTGACGGTACCTCCATCTTCAAGGTCTGCACTGACTCCAGGAGTTTACTACTCACCGTATGACACCCCCCCTCCTTTAATCTCACCTTCCAAAGTAAATCGTGCCCCCAACACTTGAACTAATTCCTTTCAGCATGATCATCTTCTCCCATTGAAAAACAAACAAAAAAATTATCCCAGTGCCATCTTTGCTCAGATGCCGGATTATTCACTGCTTGACAGGTATCAAAATGCAAAGCAGGGTAATGCATGACATATGGTACCTTCTTAATCTATTAGAAACCCCTAATGCTGCAATATCTATTCAGCCTTTGAAGTAATGACAGATGTTAAATCTTTATGCAAAGATAGTCCCTATTAACAGCCCATACCATTTGACATATTGATGCCAATACATACACAGAGATTGGTTTGGGTTTCTTAAGAACATCACAGGGTCTCAACAGTAATGCATGGTCAATGTTTTATGGACAGGGATGCACACACACACACACCTAAAAACAGACACATGCCCCATGCTGACACGTCACAGACAAACATTCCGATGACTTGTAAGTATTTGAGACTTGCTGATGTGGTTCCTCACACAGCAGACAACCGGGCAGCCCTGGTAACCTCCTATTACACATTTCGGTTACTGCAGGTCAGAGGAGTTGCCTGACTTTGTGTTAAGACCCAGGGGAACACAACGGTGGCATCGATGGACAAAGCTGGCTCCACCAGTGGTTTGTACCAGGAGACACATTCAAACAGACCTGTGGCTGACATTTTCATTTTACAGGCGGAGGAAGTACCTCACCATAAATTTCCCATTTTGACAGAAATTATTTCCATATAAAACAAAGAATCTGACACATAGAGACGGAAAAGACCAGCTAATTCATCCAGTCTGTCACCTCGCCAGCTCTCAACCAGCTCTTACAGCACTGAGCAAGCCTTTTCTAAAGGTCAGGAAGCTGCCAAGCCCAGAGCTACAGCGTTCACATCCTCTTCTGCGGTTTTCATACCAGACTCTGACAATGGGACAAAGAACATACCCCTACATCTTCACCAAGTGTCCGTTGCAGAGCAGGAGAGCAGGGTAATTCTATTAGCCAAGAGATCAAAGGAATGCCACAAGCCCTGACTAAGTCTATTACTGTTTACTTTTCTAGTTTTTTCATCAGGCATATTTAAAAAAAATATTTGATTTTGGTACCTTCCTTACAGCTGATGGAACAACTGAGACGTAGGAGACTGCTATTTTCCTTACAGAAAGGGAAAACACCTTTCTTAGCCAGCAGGAACTGGAGCAGAACAGAACAAAAATCCTGTACCACATTTTGGGCGATAATTATTAAGGGGTTTTCACTTTGTGTTCACAGAAAAGTGTGTGCAAATTTTCTTCAAATTTGCTAGGAGCATCCATCCCCATCCCCCCCCGATATGCTTTATTTCTGCTGACACAGCAGTTCCATTTTCTAAACTCCTGTGAGGGGGAAGCATATTTGTACATTACTATATTCTCCATTTATTTATAAGACAATAAAAATAACACAGAAAAAAAGAAAACACTACTGAAATAAACCTTTTTTTCCCCCCATGTCTAAATTCAACTCACAAAAATACCATTTAGGATTCAAATTTCTACCTCAGAGGAGCCAAAAGATGGAAACTGCAAGTACAAGACCCCTCAGATGTTTCTCAGAACGGGCACACACTGATGCCTCCAGAGCTAACAATGATCTAACTCTGATGAGTTGGTTCCGCTCCAGCTCCAGCTGCAAAGGCGTTTGTGCCATTATCCCCCTGCAGCCCACGCACCAGGGAGCTGCTGAACATAGAGGTGTTTAAGTTAATACCTGTTCAGCACTGAACCATGGTGGTTGTTCCCCTCCCACAGCAAACTCCCCCAGCAGTTCACAGGAAAGAATACATAAGAGGCTGAAATACCCACACAGGGCTCAGCACCCTGCAGGAGACACCGAGGAGGGACAAACCCGACCTCTGCGTTAGGTCCCTCACACTCTTCCCAAAGCTCAGCTCAGTGACAGGCACTGGGTCACAAGTCTCCCTCCCCACTGAATACATCCACTAACAAGTGCCAAGAGACATTGGAACATTTTTGGTCCCGTCAGATGGAAAGAAACACAATAAATCCAACTGTGAGATGACTGGGTACCAGTCCCTGTGCTGCCAGCGAGCCCCCACGTTTATACATCCTCCTCCCGAGGAACAGATTTGAATTTTGAAATACTGTGTTATAAACTTTTAGGGATCTGGTTTTCTGCACCTTCCTTTCTTTGAAGGACCTAATCCCATGAATAGATGCAATATCTCATTATAACCAGGAATAAAACTTCATTTTTGTGAGGATTTGGGAGCTAGCGCTCTCTACTTTTTGTGCAGTTAAGATTTGCAGAGAAGCTTAGAAAACACGTACAACAATGGACCACAGTTCACAAATATAAGAAAAGCTTTACTTTTTTTCCCAAGACACTGAGCAATGTGCCTTGCATGAAGCACTAAAATATTCACTTTGAAGATTATTTTTTTCAGTTGGACTAGTTGTGGGGCCGAATACAATACAATCACATCACTTCAATCCCCTAAAGCTGAGCCGGCTTGAATATAAAAATAGGGTGAAGTTACTCTTTGCCCCCAATTTAAAAAGCAGCAAATTCCTCTTGTTTCAGCGTATAAAGGATATGGCAACAGAATTAGCAATCTTAGACAGCACAAACCATCTCAGGGAAAGCTGACCATGAAGCCCAGAACTGCAGTTTCAGAAAGCAGCACTCTGAATGGCACTGGCAAATGGAAAATATTACCAACTTACATACTTCCTCCTCACCCTGAATCATAAATATTTTCCTTGCTTTGTAAAACGTCTTCCAAGAGGTAACGACTAAAGTCAGGGAGACATCACAGCTTTGCAGGTCAAGTAAAGGAAACCCAGGCAGGGGAGGTGCCAGCGCTGTGGCGCACAGGGTTCCCCCAATGCCCTGTAGGAAAGCACGGGCTGAGGCACAGCACAGAAGCAGAGGAGATGCACCAGGCTCGGCCACAGCCCCCCCAGCAAGCTCATGATGACCCGTGACCGCGGGCAGGCACACAGGGGGACACAGCGTGGAGCTCCACAAGCCACACGTGGGCAACGCCTGGGCACAGCCACACACAAGTGCCCTGGGCGTAGAGAGCTTCTCAGGACACAGCAACAACTAGGTTGTGAAATCCTGATGTTGTCGTCTAACAATTATACCAGGCTTTCGCTCATTAATATGCAAATTCTTTGTTAGGTCTTCAAATCTGCCAGCGGCAGCAAAACCCCACTCCTGCCCAAACAGAGCGTTGCTTCCCGACTGCAGTGGAGCAATGGATTTCTGTGGTCGGGATGCATTTTGCCAGGGAAAAGGCTCTGAAACCTAGGTTCTGATGGGCTCCACAAGAGGGAGAGGCTTCGTCTGTTCTCTGTCTGCCACAGGTGCCCACACAGAAAAACGAGTCTCGCTGGGTAAGGCTGAGGTGGGGGAAAGCAGAGTGAGGGCTGAGCCTCCGCTCCCACTGATGAAGCCCAGATCTTCCACGGGTGATCTGCTCCAAACGGCCAGGCTCTCCTCCTGGTAATTACCCCAATGATCCCGCATTGCGCATCCCCACCCACCCTGTGTGCTTGGAACTGCTGCACTCACTCAGGTCTCTGCCCATTCCTTCCTTCCCTCCCCAGATATCGATAGTTCTGCGAGAAAATTGCTTCTCTGCCCACCCAACTGCAGACTATTCACTTGCTGGAAGGCAGCAGAAGAAGGATATTGCTGGGTTTCTTTCTAAACATGTTACTTTTTACTTGTTGTCACAAGAAATACAAAGTTGCCTCTTCCACTAATCTGTGTTGAAGCAAGTTCTGGTACCACCACTTATATAGTCCATTTAGATTTTAAAAAAACTACCTACCTCTATAAGCACATGTTCCCAGAGGAGAAGAGGACTCACTATACAACATGAAACACAGCATATCAGCTGGCTATAAACACAACTGTCATCAAAACACATATGATCTGCACAGGCACAAGCAAAACTCGGGAATTTAGCTCAGTGCCCTTTGGGTAAGAGCTGCGACAGGCGTACCTGTCCCCGACACGGATCTCTGCACACACGAGGTCTCACACCAGAGACCCGGGATCCCACTCCCACTCTCAGGGTCTGTCCCCTGGAGGTGCCCAGTGCAGCCGTTTAGAGCCACGTAGAAGACCCACAGCACCATGTTTTAGCTGGGTGGGAGAACCCTTCAGACCCACTCCATGCAACATCCCCTCCAATTTAATTTAGAGAATGCAGACTATTTCATCTACATAAATAAGGTATTAAGGCCTAAAGTACCGTATATTCATAGAAAGAAGGGGTCACTGGTTTAGTTTATTGTAACAGAAAAATGCTTCAGTGTTAACAACAACTCTCTGAAATACTCAAACCCCAACTGCTCCCGCTCTGCTGTTTTTAACAGCCGGTGACAGGTAAGTGACAGCTTTCTGTGTGAGCTACCTATCGGGCCGAAACGCCCCCATCGCGCTGTGGCTGCAGCATCTCCCCAAAGAGGCAGCAAACACGGAGGAGGAGGAGGAGGAAGAGGAGGAGGAGGAGGGCTCTCCTGCACCCCCAGCACCCAGACACATGGAATATGTGCAGAGCACTTCTGGTTGGTGTGTGTGGAGGGGAAGACAGACAGTGTGAAGTCATTCAAGCGGAATGATAACTAAACCAAAGCCAGATCAAAGGGATGAAGAAGAAAGACTGAAATGTGAAGCTGAAATATTTATTGCCTTCAAAACATCATCCCTATCCTGTCCCTGGGCACTTTAATATTTTGAAGTTGTTAGAAAGCATTCTCACTTGTTTCATCATTTCAAAGAAATAAAGCCAAAAATATAAAGTAGAGAACAATTTTATCTTTCGTACCCCGATTTTAACTATAAGATGAGCCTGTCTTTATGAGAAAAAGCACGAATCCACTTATAAGTCTGTTTACAGTTTGCATCATTTGAGATGTCAACATCAAAAAGCTGGTCTGCATTCCTCCTAGCAAGCTATAACAATGAATTATATTTACAATACAATTACTATTTTAAACCATATAATTATGTTTTAAATCATGAGATAACATTAACAAACGAAACCACTACTTAAAGCTGTTAATTAATGTAGAATAAATAATATTCCATGTGTGTATATCACACTTCTGTGAACCAAGAAGAATAATGCATTACATTCACAATTAATGGTTCACAAATTAACTAGACATTGGCTAAATACACTAATAATTATTACAACTATCCCTCATTATAATAACGACAGGGTCCTGTTGTGCTAGGTGCTATGCAAACAGAGTAACAACAGAAACTGCAAAATGATGAATGAGATGTGGGTTTAAAGGCTGGGCAAATGCAAATGTAGCTGGAAAGGAAAATGTTGTAGTTTTGCCCAACGCTGCAGATTTAGATACCCCACATTTATGAAAGGCTGCAGAGGCTCAGTTATCAAGAGAGGAGGATTAGAACAGAGATTAATAAGCCTGGCTTTTCCAGGCTGAGCAGACGGCTAAACCTCAACCAGGAGGACGTGGAGGGGAGCGCTCCAGAGACAGGTGTAGATCATGGCACAGATAAATGGAGACAAGACTGTAATTACAAGGTGGACCAGAAAGTCAGCAGCACAGACAGCAAATAGATTCATGAGATGCCCCAAGAAGAGGTGCGAAGAAGGGAAAGATAGGGATCAGAGAAGAGTGCGGTGGCACAGAGAGCTGGAGGGCAACAAGCCATCTGAAGGACAAACTACAGGAGACATTGACAAACAGAGGAGAACCAGGCAAGAAGAATCTCCTCACACCACAAAAAGCAGCCCAAGATGTGTTATGAGTGACAGAGCAGCACTCAGAGAGTGGCTGGTAAATCAAAGGCATCGGGGATGAAATAACAGGTTTAAGATTGTCTCACATTTTTCCAATACTGAGTTCTAAATGAAACATCTAATTAATCACTTTGGCTTAAAGCTTGCCACGTTTACTATTTCTAAGAGGTGCTGAGTCAAAAAGCCTTTAATAAAATACATTATTTCCCACCAATCCTTTTTCTCTTCAACCCTTAGCTAACCATGGCTACACCACCAAGTACCAGTTTTGAATAAGCAAGTAAAGCATCAAAAAGGCCTATCACTCAAGGCCTGTCACTCCTACCAGGAGGTGCAAGACACAGTATTCCTTCTGTCAGTCACACATTTAAGGTAACTATTTTTACAGCTAAAACAATTGTACTATCACAGTTTAGGATTCAGAATACTAATATCCATGTTGTCACAGACAGCACAGTAACTCAGTAGTGAGGAATGAGGAGTATTCCCTCAGCTCACCAACTTCCAAGGAGCCGGTATTATGGACATGGATTTTTTTCTTTTTTTTTCAATAAAAACACTGTTTGAAATATTAACTTCAGTTCTTCACTGAAGGTTTCTTGTGTTGTTGATGAAGCCGGAGGAAAGTTATACAAAGCACATAGAAAGTAAAAGTAAACTTAATATTACCAAGTTTAATTGAAGTCTAGGTACCATAATTGTCTGGCAACAATGACAAAAGGAACAGTTATTCCTTGTACTATTTTTGTATAGTTTTTAACTGACCCAAAAAAGGTGACAGTGTGAAATATTTCACGCTTATTAAAAATCAGTAATTTAATTGAACGTAAAGCTTTCCTTAGCCAACTGGAGGCTCTTCTCATTCCATCAACATTTTGGGCACTATATAGCCTTGAAATATACTGCACTGAATCTAAAAGATACACTAATGTGAAATGGAAGCTGTTTGAAATAATAATGGAACAATTCTGACATTTGTATTAACTGTTTGTACATTCATCTGGTGAGGTCAAAAATCTATAGCTCTTACCTGCACGAGTTATTAGGAGAGCAATTTAGGGCAGTTAGTCCAAGCGCTACAGCATCCTGCACTGATGCTGATCATCTCACAAGGCAATACTTCTCATTTCATACAGACATTTGTTCTACTGAAGCATTTCCATAGTTGGTATCGTTAGAAAGGTGTCATGTGGTATCTCTATAACCATCTTGAGGGACACAACAGTCCCACAGACAAGGATTAAGAATCAACTGTTACTCTTTGTACAGCTGAGGCTTTCCTTTAAATACATATTTCATTATTGCCAGTAGGTCTCCAGAGAAACTGGCAAAGGAAAATGAAAGGCTGTAAATAGTTAATAGAACACTTTATTTTTTCTTTTAAGTGAGACTATTAAATAAAGCTACCACATTTTTTTGTCCTCTGTTCATACTTTACATTGTGCCCCCTAGAGTGAGGGTTATGTCAGCGTGTTCACCAGGGCTAAAGGAATGTTTACAATCCGCTGGAAACTTTGACTGGTTTTGCTCTAAAAGGTTTCAGATGCTCGAAGAGCTCACCAAGTGGGGAACAGCTGGCTGCTTTTCCACTGGTTCTTAAAGGGGGGGAAAAAACCCACCCAACTCACTAAAACACACACACCCCTGTTTTAAAGAGTAAAATTACATCCAAACTCTTCAGCCACTTAACATTACCGCTGGTTTTAAACCAAAGTTTGTTTTTTTACATCCTATTGCAACTGTTGCAACAAGACAACGCTAAACACTTTAATAGAAGAGGATGATGAACACAATGAACATGAGTATAAACTCCTAACAATGTTCTTTATTGCAACATTTGGAATTAAAGACAATGCCTTCTCATATTTCTTTAATTATTTCCGGCTTTAAATAGTAATAGCTTTTCCATTCCTACATGAATTCCTCCACATACAAATGCTTCATTTTCAAGGAAAAATGGAATTCACTACAGGAAAACAGCTACACTTAAGCAATTATCCTAAAAATACGAACACCACCACAAAATGATTATCCAGAATCTGGATTCAGCTCACAGGGACAAGAAAGGGACAAAAAACCCAACTTGCAGTTAAAGCTGTGGCTCCATTTATCTATTCATCATCATAGTGATGATTATCACACAGCTGTATTTGTCTGTGTGCGACAGTATTTCTGACACCTACCACTACAGGACGTCCACACGATACCATCCAAACAATAGCATTCTAAAGAAGCAGCTCTTTGAAAAGAAAGTTCCTCAAGTGTTTGGTATCATTAAGTTCTCCAAATCCACTGTAAATCACAGGGGTTTAAAAATATAATTTCTGTATATTTTGAAAGTCCAGATTTACCTTTTTTTAAAATGTTGGGTTCCAACATAACAGCAAATGCAAAATTATGCAACTGTAACCTGCAACACAAGATGGAATTGTTATTTATTCTACCTCCTTCCATCATCTATCTTTGTGGTTTTGTGTGATACAAAAGCCACTGTCCAAAGGCTTTACAAGTAGCAGCACTAACTTTAAAACCTGAGAAGCAGGAGAAGAGCTTCAGCTCCACGGCTCCATACACCTGGTGACAGCCTCAGGCAGGGGACAAATTATTTGGAAGGGAGTAACCAGATGACCGTCAACCCACACTAGGAAGTGGGCAAGTAGAAGCCCTTTGAACAAAGAAATTACTAAGATTACAGGAAGAGTAACCAGTACCAAAAATACGTTATTTCCTTCCGAAAACAGCATTTTTCCAACTTTAGTAAATACAAGTGCAAATACATTTTCATCAAACACTTTTTATGAGACGAAACCTTGTAGCACTAATAACTATAGACAAGGACTGAGATTTAGAATATACATTAGTATCACCAAACCACACTTAACAAGTTCCTAGAAATAGCAGAGCTGGGCACCAGCACGTGGAGGTGTAAAGGGCTGGCACCGGTATCCTGTCGGGGGTCATGGAATCACAGAACAATATGGAGTTGGATATCACAGAAAGCAAAGATCCAAATCTCTCCCCAGTTACAGCAAGGAACCTCCACAGCACCATCCCCACAAAGAAATTAACTTCCTGTCCATGATTCTCATGTCAAGCATTGCCAGAGAAAACCCGTGCACATACACAAGTACATAAAGAAAGGTAAATAACTTCCATTTCTGTACGTTATTGACCACCTACATGCACCACCTTCACACCGTGCCCCTGGTTGAAGAGACTTTGAGACATTTTGGTCTAAGCCAAATGACAACAGACTGTGAGAACGGTATGTGTGCTTTCGAAACTGCTGTCAAGATACTGATCTGCTACTAGATGGGGGCAGCTCTGCTGGTTTCTGGGAAGTGCAGCCCCTCTTTCTTCCTCTGAAGAGTTTTAAGCCAGTTCAGATGAGGGGGAGAGAAGCCATGGAGAAGAGGTGCTGCTAGTTTCTTATGTAAACAAACAATTTTATTAAGTGACTTTCAATAAACCAGCTGCTAAACATTTGCTCTGTGTCATCATCACTTGCAGAGTGCTGAGATTTGGCTCCAAAGCAGGTTAAAAAAAAAAGAAGGCAAAGATGGAGAGGTGGAATGTTAAGCAGCATTTGACTGTGGGTATTGTGCAGGCATTCCCTGACAGTGTTCAACATCTGCACCTGCAGAGGGAACAGGTCGTTTCTCCTAACATGACTTTTAAACCATTGTTCCTTCAATCACGCTTCAGAATAGAAGAATGAGAGCTCAGGAAAGTTCTATGTCAGTAGCACAATGAAATACTAATTTGTGTATAAGACACACCACCCAAAAAGCATTAAGGCAGATCCTGTAATTACTTCCAGCACATGGGAATCATCACAACCATTATCCCAAGAAATGCACTTCCACGCAGGGGACACACGGTAACAGCCTCAACTCATATGTATGTTCCCAATTGAGCCCAAAATCTCCATCTCAAGACGGACAAACTTGCTGTGTCCCTGCAGTCACAAAGCTGTCATGGACTCCAGAATGGCAGTGCCACAAACCAAACCACAGTAGAAGTGAGGTGGGATAAAGATACGCTGTATTCACACTTCAGAAAACTGTCAGCTACTTACACAATGAAATCCTCCCTTCTCTACTGTTTCATCTTTAGGATTTTTATCTATTCTTACCAATAACATATAAAATCAACTACAAACTCAGTGTTGTAAAACACATGTTTGTACAGCCAATATCCCCCTGGTGTAGGTGAAGCTGGCAGTTACACCTTGGGCACTGATGGAGGATATAACCACTGATAATCCACATGGGTCTTCTGTTCTTTCCTTGGGTCACAAAGGGGATTTTTCACCTTTCATCTTAAGCAACACTGTTCTAAGTTTCTCTGTTAATTAGCAAATAAATGAGGCCACCCTTAAAGCATCTGCACTTCTGCTGACTGCAAGTAACACCTGGCACAGAACTGGCACAGAATGCCTTTTGGATCACTGCTGTGACTACCATACCAACATTAAATTCTGAATATTTAAATTGTGAATGCCATATGTACCTCCAAAGCCCTGACTAAACATCCACTCTTACCAGCGTTCCATGAAATTACCACTATAACTATTTCTGAAGTGTTCACAGTGACTAGGAAGGCAGTCTGTGGCTTACAAGGATATTTTGGAACTGAAAGAAACAGTAGAAGAGGAAAGGTATTATTTTCAAGAAAATAAAACCTTCAATATGTCTTCAAGCAGCTCTGTAGTCAGAGGGCTAGAGTTGTTTGTCTTGGAGGTCTACTATCAACAGAGGTGACTATACAACACACTGGCTGTTGAAAAGAAATATAATATTTGTGATTGTCATCAAACTGAATAAAGTGTTAACAAGCTCAAAATGTTTGTATCTTCTTATGAAAATAAGAGCCCTTGTTTAGTAATGAAGATAGGTGTTTACTAAAAGCTGCTATTTATAGACAAAGCAAGAGTCTCCTCAGCCAGAGAATGCACAAAGCATGTGAAACTCTTCCACCTGATTTCTTCAGCAGCAAATGGATACTGAATTTTTCTTAGTTTTTTTTCCTGTTGTATTCAGCTCAGCCTGTGCTGTGACAAATTGCAATATAACTATACCTCGTTATGTCCTATTCCTCTACTTAAAATGAAACAGATAAGAACCACAGAGACTTAGCCTATTTGCAACCCACTCTCATGACATATTTAACACAAACAAACTAAAGGGATTAGAGAAACAACCTTCCCCCCAAGTAATTACACAGAAGCTTCTTAAGAACACTTTGCTATTATATAAATGCAGTTTAAATGACATTTGAGAAAAATCCTTGGAGCACCTCCTGTAGTCACTTTTGCTATTAGGCAATGCCAATGACATGCACTGCTAAAATTTCTATCTACAAGTCACCACCAATAGTCAGGAGTATTAGAGCAATTCTTTTGCAAAAGATTTGCTTTTGACAGATATTTCTACCTAAAACTTGAGAAGAAAAAACCCAAGCTTCAATAAAGTACGTCTACTGCAATCCAGTATTAAAACTCTGGCAATGCTGTTTATTTGAAGTGAAAGATACTTTTAGAAATGTGGATTTTACTATTCCACACGGCATCTCAAATCACTTTCATTATGCAACTGTGTGGACATGTTTGAAACTGCAATAGCACCATTTGCTGTCACATCCCTGGAAAAATAATAGCAACAATAATAAAAAAGCCCACTGAAACGCCTGCCACCTCCCTCCCTGCGCCTTGGCAGCCGCCTGGCTGCTCCCCACACTCCCGTGGCCGTTTCAGAATCAAAGGGCATTCACATCAAAGCAGGTTATGAGAACTCTCTGATGCACCTACTGGGCTCTGAGCGGCAATTCCACGAGGCATCGTTTCTATTGAAGATGGTGAACTATGTTTTCACCCATCTCAAGGAATATGAGGTTGTTTTCTAAAGGTTTACTGTGTCTGCCTTGGCTTGCAATTACTTAATTTGATTCTGCAGATAGTCAAAGAAATATAGCAAAATAAAGCATTTTCACATACGACACCTTGTAGGTACACGTATCAGTTACAAAGTAATTACTAAACAGCATGACTAATTCTAATTCTATAATTAGTAATCTTAAAATTAACCCCAAACCACCAGTATAAAACAACCAAGAGAGCAGTGACACAGATTCATTATTAAGGAGCAAGCCATTTCCAAAATTAAAACATTTTCCACTTTAAATTCCAATAGTGATATATCGGTTAATGTCAGAAATTGCTACATTATTTTCACCTCCTTGAATGAAAAAATAAAGAAAATTTTAAAAGCATAAGAGGAGCAACATGCACAGGACACAGAAGCCCAGGAGAAGTACTCCCCGAGAGCAGTGGAAGTAGCGCACAGGAGAAGACATGTAGGAAAGCCACAAGGCACCACGTGCTGCAGGGACAATAGCCTGGGCACAGTCTCCAGGGCTCTTGGGTCCCAGAGGTCGACACAGCCCCAGCTGTGGCCAAGGGAACCTCTCACACAAAGCCCAAGGCTGGGACTGGCCTCTGCCAACACCACCTGAAAGGTCAACAAGGCTCCTGAAACTTGTGTCTTCCAAATCCTGACTCTAACCCAAATCTGAGATCTGAGCTTAGTTACAGCGAGGGAATACCCAAAATAAAGGAGGACCTCCCCAGCCACCCAACCCCACAGCACACCAGGCACTAACCCACGTCACCAAGGCCTGCCCCAGGGCACTGCGGACGTGTTTCCTCCACAGCCAGGGAATAAACTCTGAGCAGCCAGGGGTCTGTAAAGTCAGATTTATTTCATCAACCTAAGTAAGTGCAAACCAACATGTTACTTGAAAGCCATGGAAGATAATGAATGCAACTACATTATCCATGAATCAGATGTTGAAATACTAAAAGATAAAGTTTAGTTGATAAACAGTCAGTGTAAAGAATTTAAAGATTAAAAGCTAGAGTTTTTATGAATGTCTGTAGTGATTTAAAATGCAAAATAACTAAGAGATTACAGAAATACCGGAATACAGACTTCAGCCCTATGACTTTTATGGAATAAAAGTATCTACACAATGCCTCTACCAGCCTAGATAAGACACGTTGTAATATTTAACTGAATAGTTGTAGCAAATAACTTCTGGTTTCTTTCAGAATAATCTGCTTCCCCTAGAAATTATTTCCATAGAATTTAAACTGGATAAACATATGGAAATATTTTACATAACAAAAAATGGAAGCAGCGTAACAAGATGTGTTCTTGTCCTACGTGTATCTGCTGTGTGTAAACCCCTCCTCCGCTCAGAAAACATCAAACTTGTTGCATCCTGATGAGGTCTTTAACACACAAGGTCAGCAAAAAAAGCTGTTCTGAGTTAGTTAATGAAAAGTGTCTTCTGTTTGCTGCAGCCCATTTCCCCAAGCCTTAGCTACATCTGAAGAACAAGTATTCACACTCAAAAGCACAGTATTGAAGAGGAAAAAGCCACTTTAAAGTTGTAATATATGGATAATCAAAAAAAATACTAACACCATATAATAAATCAAGTTAAAATATAACATAAATACATGCATCTTTCAAATGCATCCCTCTAAAACAGTCCAAAGCAACCATCCATAGTTTGGAAGCTTTGCCCAGCATGGATCTATCCTCCAAGGAAGTTGGTTTGGTGAGTTTGGCAGGACAGGACCTGTGACATCAGATCTGTCTTTTTCCTACCACTGAAAGTCAACAAATTTGGGTGGCTTGGTTCTTGCTCGACTTTTTAAATTACTATGGTTGAGCAGAACCCTCAAGATGCAGCTTTACAATGGGAAGATACCTCAGACAATTACAGGAAGGCAATTAGATGAGACAAAGCGTCAGTTTATTTAATAAATTTAACTAAAACATTGGGCACGGCTCAGCAATTATCCCACAGTCACTTACTTCAAAGCCTCTTCCACTTTGCGAATTTTCTTTAGAGCATCCTCTCTTTCTTTATCAAGATCGCTCCGGATGCCATGTATCTACCATTTGAAGAAAAAGAATACCATATTTTAGCTAAAATGAAGTCTGATTTAAAAAAAAAAAAAAAAAAACAAAAAACAAAAAACAATAGTTATTTTAAATTATGAAAACTATTTTGTGTACTTCTTTTGCATTGATGTAAACAACCATCTATATATTTCTAAAATTACATAAAATGCAAGAATAAGGCCTAACAGAGAAATTAAGCATTAGAATATAGCCAATAGAGCTATATTCTTTCTTCTCAAAGTGGATATTCTTATCAAGAATAAAGAAATACCAGTAATTACATTAAAAGGCACCAGATTTTCTTTCAGTGAGTACCAGAAAGCATACAGAAATCTACCTAAAATAATGACAATTATTCTCTGAGGTGCAGAGTTCCTACTTACTAATTTGTGAACACCCAAATTGAACTACTTGTTATTAACTCCTAGTGCAACACAACCCCATGTACATACTGGGCAGGGCATCTATGGTATGGAACAGTCCCTTGCCCAGCTCCTCTTGTCCCTGCTCCCTTCCAGCTTCTACAGGAAGCTCAAATCTTCCCTGACTGACTACAGCCATGGCTTAGCACCAACTAAACAAAACGTTATCAACACTAATCTCACACTAAACCCAAACCACAGCAGCCAGGAGGAAAATGAACTCTCCCCCAGCTGAAACCAGGACACTCCCTAATTTCACAAACCAGGAACAGACCTTTTTAAGAAGAATTTGTTCTGGTACTTGTGGATCAAGAGAGGAAACCAGCTTCAGAATTTGGCAGCCTCCCAGGCATGGTCCAAACCTTGACTTTCCATAATTTTTTTTTTTTACCAAAAGCAGATTAAGTGCACGAGTTACTTCTGCTTTTAGGATTGCTTAAGTAAGGCAGTGTTGATGTGACCTGCTAAGCACGCTGTTCCCTGCTGGATGGATCCTTTATTCATCTACCATGATCTGTAATGATACATGCTATTAAGTCACTACAGTAAAGAATGTGTTCTAATAAGTGTATAGTTGGGGGCATAAGAGTATAGACCGATGAAAAAACACACATAGAGATTCCCTGCTGTGAGCAGTTTGTGTTGGTGTTTACTACATGACACTCTGAACACTGGGTTTGAAAGAGCATCCAAACTGGTCCCTGTCCCTCGGTGGGCGAAGCTGGTATTGTCAAACCCAGTAAAATGATATCCATTCCACAGCTGGCTCAAGAACAGCTCTCAGGAATAATCTGTCACACTTCTTATGCCTGGCTGAATGTTTGGAAAACAAGCAGTGCATTTATAAAACCAGGTGTTTCCTTTGCTTGTAAAACCATTTAGCCCAACTGGTTCCTGATTCGGCAGATAAGCTCATTTAATCAAGCAGTGACATTTAGGGTTACTACCTATAATTTGTTTGATGTTTAAATATCCTAGCAGGCAATAGCCACTGTAGACTAATAAAGATTATTAGATAATGGGTAGGTTCTTAAGTGAACAGACTGCACCAGGGACTTCACGATTCCTTCACTTGAAGGCAAACTTGTTTTAGTACTTTATGGCCCAATCTATACTTTTATGAGTTTAAATCCATAGATTGTTCACCTGTATTTTCCTCCTCCTTTCTCAAAGGTTAGACTTCAAAAAAAACTCAATTCCATCAAAATTTATGTATAGGCAAACTGCTGTAAAGTTATCTATTAAAAATAAAGGGTCTGCTTTCTTGCTTGCTGACAGTTACAGCTCCAGTCTCTGCACGCTGGTGAGGAAGGATGGCTGACACACTCAGCCCATACCAAGGAGCCTTCTCCCAAATACTCCTCAAACCTCACCCAAGATTCACTGCCAAAAGGCAACGCGGATGCATCCACCTCCCTGCCCAGAATCATAAAGGTGTAATGGTGTGGATGTGAGCCTTTTGATGGCTTTTGGACTTGGTGCCTGGAATCATTACCAGCCACATTTAATCTCTACTTATCTGCAGAGGAAGTGATGCATTACAATAAACCAATGTCCACTATACTTCAGGAGCTAGAAGATAGGCAAATTATGCCCATATATTTTTATCATGGCCTTCAACATTATTCCAATCCTTGGCTTTTATGAATGTTGGCCTCAAGAAAAGCCATAACTTCTCTAAAAAGACAAAAGTAGGCCAGGACTAGATCAAAACAGATCTTAGAATGAAGAAGTATTTGACTTCAAGGCAGCAGAAGGCACTAATTCAAACTAAAAAACTTTATACAATTCACATTGCAAATGCTATTACCAAGTGACAAGTAACTGTGATCACATTGCATTATTTTATGTTACAAATTCGCTCCATTTGGAAGTGACATGTTTGAACAACACATCCTTTCAGTTCACCAGGCATCAAACACACCCTCTTACCAAACACGGGGCGAGTTGAACTAGTAACATGGAAAAAAATGTTTCATTTGAAGCACATTGACGTTTAAAGTCTAAGAGAGTAGACAGTAGTTGTGAAGTGCTTTAAGGTGAAATGGGTTTGATGAAATTCAAGTTTTTTAATTTAATCTTCTGAAGTAAAACAATGTATGTTGACAATGTATAGAGAACACATTCAAATCATGAAGGACAGCATAAAGATATATTGGGGAAAAAGTAGTACAGAAGAACATATAAACACTGACAACAGGCCAGGCTAAATGTAATTTGGCTCACAGTCTTTTCTCTAACAGCAGTTGACATCAGACACCAAAAGCAGCGTACACAAACAGGACAGGCACTTCTTTGGTGAGGTTCTTGCAGCCTCCATCATTTGGCAACAGGTATCTAGAGTCAGAGGCGATACCTCCACACTTGAACAGCTGTATTTAAAATCTTCCTCAAACTTGTCCAATTATTGTTCCAAGCCACATGAAATGCTTGGATTCCAAAATTTACTCATTTGGGAATTTCAGAATTTAAGCCGTTACATCCTGTACGCAACAAAACTGGAAACATGCATAAGATGTTATATTTTCCTGAAAACATTACCTGCTTTTCATAGACACACTCCAAGTGAAGTTTGTCCTGTTGAAGCTTGTATTCTTGATCCTGCAAAGGAAGAGATGTGTATTCTAAATAAACAAATCACATTTTTCTTTCATTTCAAAGCAGTCATTAAACACAGATACATTTGTGTTTCTATTATATAGAAAAGTCTGTAAAAATTAAGAATCTACTTTATGTCATCATTAAAATATGGTCATACAAAAAAATTCAATCAACAGCAAAAATATTCACCTGTAACAGAACTATCTCAAAAGTTACAATTCATGTTTTCTAAAGAGAAACAGCAACTTGTTCTCCTGAGCGACTAAAATGCCATTCTGTACTACCTCCTGTGTATGGAGACATAGGAGGGAAAGGAGATGCCAAAGCACAAACAGGATTGGTACACGGTACGGATGTGGGACTTACTATCCCGAGAGAGGATTAATTTCAATATCTATGGGAAGACAGAATATTGAACTGAACTGTTAAATTAAGAACAAAAATAAAATTGAAGAACATTTACAGCTTAGGAAAACACAGATATTGATAATTCTGACATCCTTCTCTATCATCCACTGCTCCAGGATTATACTCCTTTAATATGTACTGCAACAAACTGTCTGGAAGCTCCTGTGAACTCTGCTCTTACCCATAAAGTGATTTCTTTTAGTCAGACTTTTTAAATCAACCTTTAAGGATAAGGCGACACTCACGATATTTCTATGAATAAAATACATCGAGAGACACGTGTTGTGAGTACAGGCTGAACGTCCCAACCACTGCAAAGAGAGAAAGTGCTGGTCACTCTTGAGTGAGAAATGCAGGGCTCACCCTCAGCTCTTGCGTCCTTTGATGTTCTGAGTCTTGTAACTGTTGTTTTAATAGACACACGCTGCGCTGCAACTCGTCAATGGCATCAGCTGCCTGTAGGGATGTAACAGAAAAAGGAATTTCTCTGCTTCGTTCCTCATGAGCTCTACAGATACTTCTGTGTTTTTAAGTTTATTTCTCAAGGGAGAAAATTACCAAGTTGGGAACAAACACCAGGATGAGTTTACAACTCCAGCTACATCACTTCTGTCCACCTGGTGAACTTAGAAATGTAAACAAACACACAGAAAAATAACTACCAATAAAAAAAGACCTTGACACTAACAATTGAAAGAAAGAAAAATACCTTGTAAATTGAGTAAAGAACCATCAAAGCTCCCAGAAAATAAATGCAAAAGACCCCATTTGTCCTAGAGCTCGAAGGATTAGCAGATGGTATTTAAAACATGAGCCTTCTCTACAATTATCTACCTTGGAAATTATATTAGATATAGGCTATATATCTACCTATGTATATTGGTAGGTACCAACCTGATAAATGCTTTTATGTTTTTACAGAAGCACAAATCAAATGAGTGTATGAATTGTGCCTGACCTGAATCAGCTACAGAAATACCACCCCCGTGCACATGTACACACCAGATGCATCAGTCAACTGCAGATGATTTTTCAATCAAATTTGGGAATGAAAAATTAAATCACAATTTTTTTTTAAAGAGTTCTGCACATGAATAACTTTGGGAACTGAACAATTTATTCATAAGCATTACATTTATATTGAGGAGATCGCTTAAAAATAAACAATGTGGAAGCATACCTTCGCTGCAGAGAGAGCATGTTCCTGTTTTATAAGATTTATATCCACATCAAATTTACTTTGTAGCTGCTGGATGTTCTCATCGTATTCCTGTACAATACGGTCCTTGTCCTTCTGAAGCACGCTGTACCTACAAGCAGTAAGCAAACACAACATGGAAACTGCTTTCCTATTTCAGCATCTTACCTGCTCAGTATCAATCCCACAGCTCTGCTGTGTGCCCAACCTAACAGAACTAAATGTTTAGCAATAACAGGAAGGCAACACACTCCTTGTGACAGTCATTCGGGTCAGTTCCAAAATGAGTTTTACATCAATTAATACATTTTCATGACCATTTTCTAATGCCGATTACCATTCACTGTGTTCTTGAAGGAATTAATAATGTTTGCTTTTGGAAATTACATGTTCTTCAGTGTTAAAGAAACAGCAACTACTGTTCAATTACCTTGCCTTCACCTCCTGAAGCTCAGAGCACACCACCTGGTAACGTTGTTCTGCATCGGTCTTCTCTTGAGATAATTTTTGACGCTGTAAATTACTATTTTCAGCCTCAACAGTCAACTGCTGGACACGAGCCTCCAGTTTTTTGACCATCTGGTTCTAAAAGAAGAGGTCATTGTTGAGAAACCCCCAGAATGAATGAGGGTATACCCCTGTTGTTGTTCAGTAGCCTAGAGCAACAAGGTTCTTTGGTGGTCCAGAGGCACAAGAGTTACAATAGCAAAGCTGTCATCAATCATGACAGTAAATTCTATGTTGCATATGAAAAAGAAATAAATCTTCAAAATACGGATGTCTAATTTCCCCCCAAGTAACGTCTTCTCCCCCAACCAAAACAATATGTGCAATTGATTTCTAAACTGCAAATGCTTTACAATGAGAGAGACAATAAAAATTTCTATGGGAAACTGTAATGGATGATAATACATGTAAAGCATTTTTAGACCTTCTATTAACCAAGAAGTATCTTATCACTAGCAATGTGTACAACCTGCATGTGGGGAAGAGTACTTGAAGAACATATGTTAAAAAAATTTACATTATGGTGATGGGCAGCTATAAAAGTGTATTAAATTGTAGAGCATTCATTGAAATCTGCAGCTCTTTCATATTAAGATATTCTTCTGAGTACTTTTATGACCACCATATGTTTACAGATATAAAAATATATATATCAAATTTCTAAACTAAACCAAAGAGCAATGTTAAAGAGGTTGCTAAAGAATTACAGATTTTAAACAACTGCCTTTTATGTGCATGCTTTGGCAAAACCCCTCCAAGGATGTAAACAATCAGACACAGTAATATCTGCTACAGATTTGGAGGACGTAAGAACGTTCCAATACAAATGTGACATTTACAGTGTAAATGCTTCTAGTGGCGTTTCAAACCAGTTACCAAATATTGACTAGATAATTCACCAGTAAGTATGGCAGCTCCATTGTCTTACTGGAAACAAAAGGCAGACAGAGAAGCAAGGTGTGCACAGGAAAGCACCAAACCCATTAGAGCTGAGCACGCATTCCATCAGTCTCTGCTGGTACAGCTTTCCTCATCCACTTGTCCATATCATTTGCTTAACTACAGTGATTTCAATAAAAAACAAACACCTAGCAAGAGTTGTATCTTTTTCCTAGAACTTCATCCCCTATTATTTTAAAGGTGAGCTGAATGAGAGCTGGCAGGTAGCATGTGACCACTCCACTGCTTCCTGTTCTTGCCTGCATTTGTGTTGACGTGCACGGAAATGAGAGAAAAATTCCTCAGGAGGCTGGAGTCAAAAAATAAGACACAGCTGTCCTTCCAGGATGTAGGTATCACAGCTATTTTTCTATCAACAGAGGTCTGAAGATGAGGGAAGTGGGACGGTACTTTCATCCTCTGGTAAAGCAAAACAGCATCCCAACATCTGCCACCCACTGTGCAACCAGCCCGGAGCAGCGCCAGACCCGCTCTGGGCCAGGACACTCACCCCAGATCTCAGCTGCCCAGGGATACCTCAGAGCAGGCACAGCAGAGTGCCCCACTGCCACACGGCCAGCCACACTCTGCAGGGGGGGTGCTTGGCTTTGGTTTGTTTTTAAAGAACAACAAAATTCTACAGTGTTAGCTGAACTGCTCAGCCAGCTTCACCTGCAAACAGCAATGCCATTCCTGGCAAAGGGAAACACTGAACAAAAAAACCTCTGAAATATCAACAAAAAATAACAAAAATCAAGAGAGAGAAAGAAACAGAGAGAGGGGAAAAAAAAGAAAACTAATTTCCTGTGACAGTCTAGTCTTTCATCTTAAGCCCTGCCTTGAACTCTACCTTGTTTAATTATTAAATCAGAAGCTGCTCAGCAAGATCTGTCTAGTTTTGATGGTTCTTAAATTCAATCTTGCTGACAGACTGTGTCCATTTTTCTCTGTATTTACTGTTACCTATGACATGATCTGAATGCTAATTTTTAAATTCAGCATTCACTAATAGGGGAATAGATTTCGTTTGACATTGTCTTTTCACTCATTCAATTTTCTTTATAGCTCATCTGATAAAAAGTACAGGATGCTTTCATGAAGACACTTGTTAATTTTTTCACTTTTTACTTACTTATTTAGCAGGCTCAAAATCCAGATTACACCTGCTAACATGTTTCTAATTATTCTAGGAGAGTAATGCAATAAATTAGAATAATACTATAATTACTTTAAAAATCCTTTTTATTTGATCTTTAATCTAACAGAAGCATTTGATCATATAAAGAGGAGGTGGGTAAGTAAGAAGTCACATGTATCAGTAAAAATAGTCTATATAAATTCTTTTTTATAGCATACAAACAAGCAGAACTTTTGTCTCTGTAGAACTTGGATCAAAACCAGCAAGAAATCCTAGAAACAGTCTTTCAGTACAAACATACACCTGCGTAAGACTCAGTGAAGGGCTGGACTTGGAGGAATTTTATCCAGGGAGAAAAAAATCCTTGGTTGGCCTGGCTGCAAGGACACTGGTCTCTCCCCGGAGAGAACCTCTGGCTCGGTTCAGCAGAAGGTATGAGCTTGAGATCTGGATACTGCAAGAGACACTTGCTGTCAAGACACATTTACAAAAGCAACTTACAGTTGACTTGATCTGTTCCAAATAATCTTCCTCCATTTTGCCCAGACGTACGTTGGTGTCCTCAAGCAGTTCCTGCATATCTTCTGTGTGCTTCTTCTGAATATTGAACTTCTCTTTCTCCATCTCAGCCACGGCGTTGTGAAGCTGCATCACAAAAATACTACCAATTAAGAAACAGCATATAAAAACTAGCATGTAATAAGTATTACATTATTATAGTACATATTATACAAAACAACTAACAAGCAAAGGCCACATTTCTCTCCTCTAGAGCAAAACTAGATCGCTGTCTTGCTGAACAGCTCTACTGTGGCTCTGGAAGGCAGTGATTTGGAAGGTCTCTCCCCATCCCAGCTTGGGGGAGCGAGGGACTGGCTGCCTGGGGTTAAACCACGACAAGAAGTCATTAAAAACGTACAGATGGCATAACTTATCTGCACACAATACTAAACCACATACATATTTTCACCATTATCCGCTGTTTTATTGGTTTACATCTTTAACTGGACACCAAGGGCTTTTGCACAAAATTAATGAATTTCTATTAGAGAAACACTAATACTCCATCCAGATACTCCCACCGCCCATTCATCTGCCTCTCCGTTTGTAAGAGGCTACAGAGCCTTGACTATCTGCTTGTCTAATGCAAAGCTTACACGTGTCATTACTAACCCTTGGCTTTATATTCTGAAGACCAGTGGCTTCCCTTTCTAGTTAAGCAGCCTCAAAACTAAATTTTCTGTCTCTACAATAGCAAAGACTAATGCCGTGTCAAATTACACAACCACTACAGTTTTGTGTGCTAACAGCTATTATGCATTTCTCAAGTGTTTAACAAATCCTTTTCCTGGCTGGAGGAGAAAACTGCAATATACAAAATAAAAGCATCATTCTAAACACACTGCTAAAATCAGGAAATCAGGTTAATTCACACAAGCTCAGATTTTTCTCCCCAAAATAAATACAAGCAAAATCACAGAGGTCTCCAAAATCTGGACCATTATTTTTTAACAGACTTCAACAGCAGGCAACAACTTCACGTAAGATTTTTCACACAAAAGATAAGAATGCTGATAAATTATTGTTACAAGTGCTACATATATACTGTGGTGTTCAGAAGATTTGCTGAATTTGCGATCCTTTTAAAAGTAATCTGGGAAAATAAATAAATAAATAAATATTTAATCTCCAGGTGCAAAAGAGATAACTAAAACCAAGAATTCTGGGACTGTCTCTGCCTCCTGCACAGCAGACAGCTGGTAATATTTGCATTATTGCCAGCAACATCTATTTAAATAACCCACATCTATTCAAAGGGAAAATATACAGAAGAGGCAGTATATAAAGTTATAAAAATATCACAGAGTGAACTTTCACTGTACTGCCATCATAATTCCCACTATCCACTTTTCCCATACAATACGTGCTCCAGTCTCACTTCCACAATGTCATTAAATTAAAATTAATATTCACATTTCAATTTGCCTTCTTGTTTGCACACTGGCACCACTGATGACAATTACAGCTGTAGGAAGGGTTCTTGCCAGGTAAGTGCAAGAATTGGGACGACCCCAGGCTGAAAATAACGCTTCTCTGAAACCAAATGGAAAGCCCCACCTAACACTGACACCTCAAGGTCTTAAGCACAAAGGAGAAGATTTATGATTTATCTCTTACAAGACAAGAATTAAAAGCAACATCACTTCAGATGCAGGGCTGCAAAAAAATTAAATTAAAGAGCATACTTCATCTGTGAAGGGAGGTGGTTTTGCCCTTTTTGTGACCCTCCCTCTCCGGAGAGGGGTAAGCAAGATAAATACTGACAATAATCTGAAGCTGTCTGGCAACAACCCCACTTCTCTCTCTGCTTTGCTGCTGTCTCCAGTCTAACAATGAATAAAAATACATTGAAGAATTCATGACCCAATGCAAAAATAACAGTTCAAAGGAATCCCCGTGGCAGCAGGTAGCAGCAGGTTTACTGAGATTAAAATTCCATGTCAGGTCAACCAGAAATAAACACTTCCCTAGTACACCCAGGGACTTGCCAAGAGGGGCCGATGAAGCTCGGGAACAGAGCGACCGGCCGGGCAGGGTGGGTGTGTGGGAACCAGCAAAGACAGTCTTTGCCAGATTACTCCAGAAAAAAGTAAAAATCAACATAAGAAAATACCACTAAAAGTAACATATTCCTTATATTTATTTTTCTTAAGTGACAAAATGTATTACCCCAGACACGCACTGCAGGAGCCTTTCAAGGAAGGCAAGTATTACACATTACCCTTTTCTCCCACTCATTGTTCAAAGAATCATTGCTCTGCTCACACATCTTCTTCAGCTCCACAATCTGCTTCTCCTTCGCTTCTCTGATGACTTGTGACTCACGAACAAGGGTCTGAACTGTCACAAATGAGAAAATAAACAATCATTCATAGAATCATTGCAGAGCTGGAGTTGGAAGGGACCTTAAAGATCATCAAGTTCCAACGCCCCCTGCCCTGGGCAGGGACACCTCCCACTGGAGCAGGTTGCTCAAAAGAGATACCTTTGGGATTTTTCAGTGCTGGCAGCAGATGCAATCAGAGTGCATCAGTTTTCCTACTGACCTGGCTTTCTGATGGTTTTTGGCTTCATCCATGCGCTTTAAAATTTAGCACTTAAGATTCTGTGCCACCAAAATACTACAAAGTGTTTTCCCTTCTGTTTACAAAACATTTCATAGTGAGTTTTCCTTTTTCAAGGCATAAGTATAAATCAACAAAATTGTGCACAACCCAAAGAGTGGCATTTTTTAACCTGATTTTATGTGCACCCTTAGAAGAAAAAGTTCTCCTGAAGGCTGAATGCCCAAGATACAAAAGGAAATTAAGTTCCCCAACTTAAGCAAGAATTCAGAGTCAGAGAAATTTTGCAGCAAATAGAGCAGGGAGAAATTCACTTTTCAGAAGTGCCTGATGATCCCCCCCTCTGGCAAGAGCGTAGGTGACACAAACACACCCTGTTACAGCTGAGCACAACCACCAGAAGCACCAGGTCCCTGGCTGGAATTTACTTTCCCAAGAAGCAGGAAACAATACACATGGAAGGCTCTCCCTTTCTGTACATAAATTACCAAACTTGTATATTGTTTTACATTGTGGTTTAGCCCATAGTGTAAATGGACTCCAAGGAATTCTAAAAGAAACTAACGTTCAGAAACTGCTGACAAGCCACACTCAGGCCAAGTTTTGTATTTAAGACATATTCAAGCTGACTACTCGTGTTTGAAACCTCTTGCCGCAGTAGTCCTAAATAATACATTGTGGTTTGACTAAAATGTACTGAATGTAGAAATAAATTAACCTTGAGCCAGAGATTCCAAAAAGCTGGAAATAAGTGGTCAAAATACTTCAGTATCAAAGAAACTTTTTTTTTGGTGACAGTCATAAAACCTGTAAGTATTAAATATAACAAGATCACACTGCCTCTTGGAAAATTTGGGTTGGAAGTTGTACAGCAAAGACCATTGGACAAGCCTCTAAAAATCTAAAGGCAAAAATCAGGTCAAGACCTGCAGCTGAAGAGGAAAGGAAGATCTGCACAGAGAAGGAACACACAAGCCCATGGACAGGAGGAAGATGCAGTGCAATACCACCATGCAGAAACCACCATAAACATAAAAATCACCTTTTTTTTCCAGTTTTCTAATTGCCTCCTCAGCTTCATTCTGTTTGTTTTTGTAGAGGGACTTCAATGCCTCTATTTCATCATTCTTCCTATCCAAAATCTGTAGGGAAAATTCACAATGCTTTAGCAAAAGGCTAAAACCCCCAAACTCCAGCCAGTTTATACCACACACTGGTCTCTGTCAAAGGAGCTGCCTTCAAGAAGTGCTCAGGTCGTGCAGGACAAAATGATTAAGTCTAAGTAATCTTCACAGCTGAGACACTCAAGTTATAAACAGAGGATTGATTTAGAGAGACGTAGGCAGCAGAGCACATTAAAAAAGGAGTTTCATGTTTTAGGAGGGTCTTTTTGTTTTCTTTTAAATGGGCACATCCAATGTTGCTTTTGTTGAGTTTGGAAGTTTCATGGTGCCACTACTGCAAATAGAAAGGATTTGTTTATTTTCCCATACTTATGTTGCCTAATACTATTCAAAAGCATCTGAAATTCTCTGCAGGTTTAAGAAACACTTCGATAATTAGTGAACTTCATTACACTCTTTTGCACTTCACCAATTGCATTTCTTCTTGTGTATTCCAAGAGACTATGGTTGGAACAGAGCGAGTACATGAGGTGTAACGACATTCACGTTTCAGTACACACTGAGTTGGGGAAAAAAAAAGCTCAAATATTTTCACACTTTGAGATAGCATTTTAATTTAAATTTCATGTGTAAGACAAACATTAAAGTTACAGAAATTCTATAACAGTGCCCCAAATCTCCCATCAAGCAGAAGCTTTCATCTTAAAACAATATTACTCCATCTGCATTAAATGGCTTGTGTCTTTAAAGATTAATATGACACTAGTTAACCTTTTCCAAAATATCCAACGTTATTAAACAACTTCAAAAGGCAGAATTCGAACATCAGTTCGAAGAGGATGACAACTCCAGGGATGAGAAAGCATTTAAACTATTCCTTATTCTCACAAAGCTGTTTCCTCCAGACTCTCAGCTTTGCTAACTGGTTTTGTGGGCAGACTTTGAGAGCAGATGAGCCAAATATGCACCTGACCAAATATCCACATCCTTTCGGGAGGCTTTGATGTGTCATGGTGTTGTGTCAATGAACGTCCTCCAAGTCTGTGACTCAGTCTTAAGAAACACAAGCAAAGCTTGCAGTAGGGTAAGTCGCTGCCATCCCGATGCCAAGCGCTTTGCTCTCATCACAACCCTGGGATCAGAGGGGTTCAGGAGGCTCTTCAGACCTCACAGGATTTGACCCCACGCGTTTAAAACATGGTATTAAAAGTAACAGTGTGGTCTTTGACAGTCTTTTTGTAATCTTACCCAACGTGGCATTACACAAGACAACACAAATCCAGCCTCACCCAAAGGTGTGCAGAACTGAAAGCCACCTACAGCCTACGGGACCCCAGGGTGTTCACTGACCCGCCTCTGCGGTAAGATGTGGTGTCAGAAGGGAGACATGGGAACAAGGGCTACTGCTCTATCAACCAGCAACACGGGAGGTACTTGCAGATTTTCCTACTGGCTGTTGGTCCATAAGAATGTAATTGTTTTAAGTGTATTTGCTCACATTTTTCTATAACATGAGTGCTTCCTCTCCAAAAGAAAAAATCCCCAGTTCCTGGTTTCATCAGCACACAAACCCAGAGCTGTAAGGATGGAAAACAGGTTCTGTTGTTCAAACAAACAAATCCTCTGGTAGTCTCATCTGTGTTCCTACCAGCTTCCACAGACTGTCACCTGCACTCTCACTGTGAAGGAACACTAACTGCGATTGCAAAGAAGCTGAAGTACAACTGGAAATTATTTATTGTAAATCAGACTATTATTTTGGTTTATATACTGTCTTTGGAAAAAAAAATACAATCACTTCTTACCTTTTGAACATCAGTATCATGCTTCTGCTGCAATTTTAGCTTTTCTTCATGAAATTTACCTTCTGCTATTTTCATTTTCATGTCCAGCTTTAAAAGCAAAGCAGAGCATATATATAACTAAATTAAAACAGAGTAAATTACATTCATTACCTTGCATAACTTTCAAATTACTCATTTGTCTTTGAGAAGGCAATGGGAAGACACAAATAACTGCTACAAAAAAAAAATCTATTTTCAGTTTGTCAGTATTTTCATAATTATTTCATAAAACTGTTACAAAAGAGCTCAACCAAAAATATTTATTTAGAAAATGAAGTTGTAAGATGTTTTAGTTGGCAAGAAAAACAACTGCTACTGCCCAGAAAAAGCTATCATCCTTCATTTAAATAAACACTTAAGAATGAAACTTTTAATATTGCTGTTAATCCCCCAAGTATGGTAAACTTGGTTTTACTCTTTAGACAGGTGTTACACTTATACAAAGAATGTCCTTTGGTTTTGTTTGTTTTCTATTATTCAGAGATCTCACATTATAAACACGTTTCCTTTTAAAGGTGACTTATAATGGGATTAAGGATATTGCTGCTGAACCCAACTGCTAACATACATTTCCTGCTGCTGCTTGTGTTTGTTCAAGACAGTGCACTTGAACCCCTCGGCACCGTAACACATTGACACTTACTTACTGATAGTCTAAGTCTTCATCTTGAAAGTGTTTTTAAATCTCTCGCAGAGTTTCACTACGCCATTAGAGAGCATCGTCAGGACTCTGAAATATGAGTTATTTTGTGTTTCTCAGAGTTTTCTGACAAACAGAAGTGACACCTCGTGTTCAGACTCAGACTATTCCACTTCTTCATTTAAACATTTCTGCTGTTCAGAAAGCAGAGTGGACAGAAAAGTTTCCCCAGAGTGATGTCTCACCAAAAGAGGTTCTTAAGTATTCTGCTGCCAACAGAAAAACATGAATTTGCCTTTTGGATGTTCTGAGAGCCCGTGGTGCTGAGGTCCACCCACCCCAGAGCTGGACACCAGACTCCCACCACCATATCCAGCTCTCTTCAGTTCTTAAACTTTCGTTTAGCTCAACTAAGAGCCTGACTTCCAACACTCTCAAATAAGAAACTCTAAAGGAACCAACAAGTATTGTGCGTTCTGCCTTTACTTTTATTCCTTTGACTTATCAAAAGTAGTCACTCAGGCATGAACCTTTATCTAACATATACAAACAGTAAACACACTGCAAATTATTCATCTCTTTTATACGATTACTTAGTGTTATCTATTCATGTTTATTGTGACTTGAAAATGTGAGCTACAAAAACCTAAGTCAAATCAGAAAGGCAGTATTGGGAAGGACTTCTTTGGTGTGAGGGTGGTGAGAGCCTGGCCCAGGTTGCCCCGAGAAGCTGTGGCTGCCCCATCCCTGGAGGGGTTCAAGGCCAGGTTGGAGGGGCTTGGAGCCACCTGGGCTGGTGGGAGGTGTCCCTGCCCAGGGCAGGGGATGGCACTGGGCAGGTTTAAGGTCCCTTTCCGCCTAAACCATTCTGTGATAAGACTCACCAAGAACTGGAAACAGAAGAAGCAAGAGCAGCAAATCCTTTTGATTTCCAGACTCCAACTGACACCCAAAGTACATGCCTGCTTATTACACCACATTATAAAGAGGCTACCTATCTCCTAAGACTAAATAGGAATGTGGTCTTATGCAAATTACCAGAAAAATTAGACAATTAATCCAAAGAAAATAGGTAGTATCCTCAGCTGCCAGTCATCTATCATCCAAAAGTAAGTATCATGATAGAAATGTGTGGTATATTCATAAAATATACCCATATATATATGAGAAGAAATATATGCATTATTCCTCCAACAAAGTGACATTATAGAAGAAAGTCTCATGTTAGGACTAGCTGATAAATAAGTGTTGATTTAAAAAAAGAGCACAATAATCCACAATAGACAGTTTGTGAATATTTCATAAATAAATATGAAGGCCTTGTAAAAACACAAATACCAGAAACATGAAAGAGACTCCAATCTACTTGAATTACATTAAAAGCTTATGAATTACTGATGTGTAGCTATTGCCTGTGCATAGCTATTAAATCCACACAAACACACTACATTCAAAAATCATTAATAAAGTGAGAACATCATGGCTGATGTAAATTAATCCTTGGTGGTTTGCATCAGCCAAGATCTGGTTGACGCTTTATTGTTCTGTAGGTCAAGAACATAAAAATAAGTCAAACTGAAATTTGTCTTGTACTAAACATGGACATCTCTGTTCAGGTGGCGGTGACTGTTCTCAGCCACGTGGCTGTTTTCCCACAGGCTGACAGCAGAAATCCCTCCACGGGAAGCTGGCTGCCCCTCCTTCTCATTAATCTGCCACTTAGCACCATTCTTGCACTTGTTCTCATCAATTTAAGTTCATAAACACGTTGCACGACTTCCACTAGAGCAGGCTTCCCTTCAAATTGCACAGATTTTTGGAACTACTTTCCAAAAAGGATCGACAGCTTCGTGTTTGAAGAGCAGGTCACATCCAGACAACAAATTTGAAAAATGTGTCCACGATACAGCAGTCGGCTCTTAATGAAGGCAAGGGCTCTAATAACAAGACAGATTACTTTTGCTTTGCATACTAAAATAAAAGAAATCTCTTACTTGAAAAATCCTCAAGATCAACTCACCAGTTGAGGCTGAAAAGGCAACACCTTCACCTCAAGGTCCCCAACTCTGATAAACTTAGAACAAAAGAACATTTTCCCACCTGTCTGCTTTGCCCACAACTTACATAATTTTGTCCCTTCAGGACCTACTGTAGAAATAAATATGAAGAGCCCCATACTGAAGTGTTTGAAATTCAATAGTTGATGTGCACATGGAGTTTTCAGCTAGTTTTAAGAGGAAACCTGCATTTGTAATCAGTAACTGGGAAAAAATAAAAAACTCCAACAAGATTTAAATTTTATAATGGTCTATAGTTACACGTATCTTCACCACAGCTTTGCTGTAAAAATATAGTTGCAGTGTTTAAACATCCCACACTTACAATATCTTCTACCCAAAACTGCTGGACCAGCCAGCAAGCACAATGACAACAAAACAGTGTCCTATGGCAAAGCCTGGAGCACTGGTTTCATGTAGAAATCCACTTTTTGACCCAGCCCTGTGTCAGGCAGCCTTCCTATCTCACTGCACTCCGAGAGAGAGAGGAACAGAGTCCTCTGAGCACATTTTTAAACGTGAGCTCCTTAAGGCTGGGGTTGAAGCAAAGGGGCTCATCACCTCCCAACCGGAGTGAAACTTCTCCCCTCCCATTTCAAAGTAGAAACATATTACTAAATACTAATTTCAATAAAGGAATAGCTTTCAAATTAAAACCCTTCCAAACTGAGTCAAACATGCATCTGCTGTTACCAAATGTCAAACCCCGTTTGCTCTTAGTCTCCATCTGCAACTGTCTGCTGCTCCTCTCTAAGCCTCCTTTGCACTTCAACTTCATGTTATTTATTAAACACACACCGAGAAACAAAACCACCTACAACACTATCAAAGCCCTTCAGAAGTTTTAGACATAATAAATAAAAACAACTTCGAAAAGTCTTTCACCGTGTTAGAAGCAATTACCTGTGCTCATGCTCATCGGTTTTTATATCTTTTTATCCCAGTTAATAGGCAACAGAGAACATGAAATTTACGGCATGTTACCATTCAGAAAAGAAAAAAAAAAAAGCGTAGGTATTTAGCTATAGCTGAGAAGTTTGCAACTATGTAGGAAATGCAGCCACGGCTGGTGCCTGAACATCATTCCTTTGGATTTCGGTCATTGTTTATTCTCCTTACAAAGAGCATGAGGCAATTAAACCCTAAGGCCATGTAAACACTACTGATGTCAAACATCTGTGCTGTCCCTGTTACTTAAAGCCATGGAGGGTGGTATCAACAGAACCGCTTTTATGTGCCTAGTCACACTTGTTTCCTAATTTAAAAAAGCTAAACACCACCAAAACCAGCAACAGTTACCTCCAAAGGGGATTTCATCGCATCACTGCCCTATATTCTCATAGCACGGGCCCCATGCCATGACAGTTTAAATAATAACTGTCAAACCAATAGAGTCCAATCTCAACTGTCAGAAATCTTTGGCAAAAGAGAAAAAAAAAAAAGGGGGGGAGGGCAATATCTCAGTTTTCATGGCAGAAGACAAACATTCATCCTGTCATCATTTACAAAAATTTGTAGAAACATTGAAAGACCTGATTTAAAAGTAAATGAGCAAGTAGACTAACAAAATTAATCTGAGGCTGTGGTTCATAGATAGCTTTGAACTACCCATCACTGTTCACTTGTCTTTATTACAGGGATCACCCTTAGGCCAGAGGTGGCATCTTGAAGGTTTAACATCCATCAGAGATTTTTTTTTTGGATATTTGACAAAACAGAACTTGTTTGCTTGCCAGATTTTTTTCCGAGTCTATGAATATATGGGGGAGGGAGGGAGGAAGAGGGAGAAGGATGTAAACAATAAATGAGAACTTCAAAGTAAGAACTAACAATGTAGAACAATGACTTGTATATCTTACAATATACGACAGAACTTACTTGTCTTGGTGTTATGCAGCTGCTAAAAGAAATCAGTGCACAATACAAAGCTTTGATATTTTGTAGAAGAAAAAGGTTCCTTAAAATAAATAATTAAATAAATAAACCCCAACAAACAAACCAAACCAAACCCAACAAACAACTAGGACTTTCTACCCAATGGTGTTTACTCAATTTTCACATCCAGGGTCATAAAAATAAACACTGATAATTTATACAGTGTTTTAAACTACATGGACAGAGGATATTGTATTTGCAAAACATTTGAGATTTATTATAAATAAAGACATGATGTCTTCAGACAAGTCATTTGGAACAGTGCATCTTACACCATAATTAGCAAACATTAATTATTGCATTATTTCCTTATTTTACATTGTACCTGCAAAAATTGTTAAGAGTATCTTTGAGGAGCTAGAATACATTTAATGTTTAGAGCAATTTAAGAGGCAGAATAAGTAGCTGAATATCTAAAAGAAAATTTATTGGTATAGGAATTTCTGCACTAAATATGAAATGTAATCATATTGGAACTAATCTTCCATTTTCTGCTGAACTGAACTGCCAAAAAACTTGTGCTGTTTTACAGTATGTGGAAAAAATCCCATCCATTTCCAGCTGCATTGCATGCAGATGTCTGTAACCAGCACACTTGTCACACGATATACAACACGGTATCGCATTTTATATTTAATGATCCGCTTCTACCCCCTCACTCAAATGATTTGAAAGATCTGTATCCACTCTTGAAGAGTTTCTAGCTGAAGAGAGCTGCACTGTAGCATGAAAAGCAAGCGGGAAGGGCAGAAAGGTGTACGATGCATACAGAAGTACATCTCATCTTTCACACACCGGCGAGGGTGGTGAGCACATTCCTCTCTCACAACAGCCAGGAGCTGGAAAGTCTTCACAATTACAACAGACAGTGCATTAGTAGAGAAGACTCATGGATGTCCTGGGTCTATACCCAAGAGAAACATGCAGATCATAACCAAAGGATCAAATACGACCAACGGGTTTTAAAAATGCACCCAGAGTTGATTTCCTAGCAATAGAAGATGGCATTCAGGGAGCACCGTGCACAGGAGAGTTTAGTGGCCTTTACTCAAAGTCTAAAAGATAGGTGAGAGGAAAAGTTATTTTTTGGAAGAGATAAGACCCACAAGCTCCTTTTGTTTGCTTAAACTACTTAGCATAAACTTTTCTGAGGAGTAACAGGTGAAAAAGTCTCAAGACTTGAAGAACACACAAAACTGACCTGATGTGGATGACCTTGTGCAGAACAGGTCACCATAAAATGCCAGGAAGGCAAAGACCAGGAGAAGTTTAAACTGTGGCAATGTAAAGCAAGGTAAATCCACAGACAGGCCTGCAGCCCCAACAAAACTCTGTACAAACAAGCAAGGTATAAGGACGAATGGTTTGTTGAGAAAAAGAATTAAAATGCATTCTTGAGAAGTTTGCTTTTCTGCACAGGTTAAGATTTCAAGAGGAATCCTGCGTACAGAAGCAACACCCACTGCAAGTCCCCGAGGTTCAGCCTGGTCCCCTTGATATATGGGTTCTATAAAATAAAAGAGGACTATTTTGAGACTCTGACACAAAGAATTTTTATGATATGCAAAGGAGAGTCATTTAAGTATCAAGGGTCATCGCTTCTCACCATTTCAGGTGCAGACATTTCCCCAGAAAGTCTCAGGAGGGGCAGGGAGTGGGGCTGGCAGAGGGTACTCCTGCCACCAAGCTCTTTGTACCTGACTGAAACTTCTGAGGCTCTATCGGACTTTACAAACAAATCCTATAAATTAAAGGAAGTCATAAATAACATTTTTCCTAGTGGAACGTTACACACAATACAAGCCAATTTTGCACCTGGGATTCACATTAATGCTGGGCTTTTTTCCTGAGGTTTGTGCTCTTCCTTCAAGTGTACCATACAGATTTTCCTAGAAGAAAATAAATTTATAACTGCATTAGCCACTCCAAATTCCGCACTGAATATCATCAATATTTATATCTGATGCAATGCCCAAGATGAAATAAATGTTTTGTAGAGTCTGTTACAAAGAGCTTATGGCCTGGACGAGCCAGAGTGAAAGAAAAGAAGATGAAACAAGTGCAAGATGCAAGGCAGAAATTAGGATGTAAAAAGACTCTTTATAAACATGGCATTTTGCCCAGATTCAAAGGTCCCTCCACAAATGTCTATGTTTATGATCTGGACTATATTATTTGACCTAACAACCATTTATACTTCTCTCCACATATCTAACCTTCTTTGTGTCTTTACTCTTTCAAAACACTACAACTGCTACTTCCAGTTATAATATTTGTACAGGGTACTCTTTGAAGAGAAACTTGATATTGACTTAAGTAAGAAATTAATATGACATTGCCCCATTTTTACAGCCACTAAAAATGAAAAGCTTTGTCCTAAATCAAATTATACCAGCTCCCCTCCATCAAGAAAAGTCTGGCTCTTTAAATGACACTGAACATTAATACACATTTGCTGTATACGGAAAAATAATTGAATGAACAATTGTTCTTATTCATATGTAAATGTCATTAGTCTCTTTCAAGAGAGAACAATGTATTTTTTCATAGATTTCCAAGCCGGGGGTGGTGGGAATAGGGAGAAAAGCATACAGCTTTGTATCCCAACAACTGTAATAACTTGAAATGGGATTTCCACTCTAAAGAATGTCTTATATAGCTAATAAACATAACACGCGTATCAGCTCTACAGCACATCATGTTACTTAACAGCATAATTGGGAGCAGAAAGTGTCCCACTTCCACACATAGCAAACACGTCTGACATCAGTAAGTACCAAAACCAGTTCAAAATAGGTTTAGGAATTGTGAAAGCTTATACATGGCCATAACTCACTAGATGTGATTCCATAAGACAGCTCTATCCTCAGCTGCCAGCACTGATCTGCTGGGCTGTTTTCCTTCAGAACACGCAGAAATCGGACTTGGTAAGAACCGAGTATAACAAAACAGGAGGTACTACTTGAAAACTTCAGAGTCCCACGTAGTGCCAAGCCCAGGGAAGTAAAGGAGTCTGCATACACTGAGCCAACAGCATTTGTTTTCCCCAGTTCTACTCCATATTTTTAGTGGTTTCTATTTCAGTAGCTACTGAGCTTTATACACTCATCTCAGTATCTCTAAAACAATCATTAAAACTGTACTTTTACCTATACTCCCAACTGGAACATGTAGCAAGAACAATGTGTAGTACCTAGTTTTTCTAGGCAATGTCTATTCTCCCTTAAAAACCAGGATCTATACACGTAAAACAAAAAAAGTATTAAACTTTCTTAATTTTTTTTTAAAGGGAGAGACACTTTGAGGTAGAGATTAATCATGCAGCAAAAGATTAATTCCCAGCTGCTTGGCAACCATCTGGACATTCTACTGGTTAAAACACTAGTTTGAATTGCTAACCTTCCCCTTTGATCTTTCTCAGTGTCTCCAGCACATATGTGCAATAATTAAAGACATAGTTCACAAACTATTGCAAAAAAATTAAATAAATAACTGTACACGTACTTCCAGATCTCCATGACCAGACCAATTAGTATCAGGAATTATAAATCACGAGTCAGTTTATGAAAACATGTCTCATCCTGACATCCACTGTATGTCTCACACCAGTCTAGCAATAAAATAAGGTTTGGGGTTTATGACATTACATTCTGAAGAGTTATTAAAGCGAGGCAGGATGAGATTTCCTCACTCGGAAGACAATGGACAACTTGCACGTGTTCTTTGGAACAAGACATTAATCAGACAGAAATCATGTTAACAGAAGTCAAGATTGCTGCGTTTTTTAAACGTGAACCAGCAGATCACTATTCAGCACGATTACTGGGTGGTGAGAATCAGTTGTAAACTGATTCTCAACATAAATCTGACATCCATTCAAAATCGACACCGGGTCTGCGGATAAAGGAGAAAATTCAAATGAACCAGAGCATATTCAAAGTCACCGTATATGCTGCTTGGAATAATTTTAAGGGCAATAAAACAGTATTTTCAGAACTGAGTTGTCACAAGAAAAAAGCTACTGAAAAGTGAAAATAAAGATGAAAGCAGTAATTATGTCTTATCTGCCTTTTTGCATTTCCTTGCCCCTTCTTGTGGGCCACACCTGCATTAACAGAACTCAACGTGCATTCCCATATTTTAACATGAACACCCACCAGAATTAAAAACCTTAACAGTTTTACCTCTGGGAAAGCAGCAAGAAGTTTATGAGCAGACCTATGAGTTGGACAGTTCTGGAACAGGACAACAACAGGGGAACAGTGAAGGAAGAGAAGGGGAATTAAAGAACAGAAGGATCAGAAAACAAAGAATTCCAACACATGAAGTTCCAGTTATTGCAAGATTGCAGTTTTGGGCTCACCTATAGATGCCTTTGCAATTCAAATGCTTTCAGAAAGTCCATCAAAAACACTCTCCTATTATTACTAATGTAACTCTGAGCTTAGAAAGTGTCATCACATGCTTAGGTAGGTTCCTTTAGCCATGCTCAGCTCTCCCAGTTGTGTACACACGTACCCGCATCCATCTGCCAAGGAGACCTAAGCTCCAGAGACATACATACACATGAGCACACAAACACTCTTATTTCATTATAAGAGACGAGAACAATACTGATAAGTTGTGTTACCATTCTTGGAAGACATGAACAAAATATTTGTTTTCAATGAGGAAAAGATATCAAATCCATGATGTAGCTAAAAGCACAATAATGTTAAATTTACATCAGCAAAAGCTCAGTCTAATTACAAGAGTCCTTTTCGTAGGATACCGTCTCTCTTCATTCATGAGAAGACTTTGCTATAGAACAGAGCGATGAAGAGGAAGAAATCAAAACCCAAAGGACAATGTTCACTGATCACCATCTCCTCCCAACTGCAGGAACACACATTTTTATCTTCAGGTTTGCTTTTATTTTTCTCCTCTTTTCCTCCTAAAACCCCATCTCTTTTCTCTGACAACACCAGCAAGTTTTATTCACTCTCCTGCTCAAATTCTACAACTTTTTCTCCTCCCTGCATTCTTTCTTCTACATTCTATTTATGGTCCCTTTTGGAGAAAAAAAAAATAATCTATATCACAGCCCTTATGTAACTCTCTCCATTTCAAGATATAATTTCTTGCCAGGTAAGCAAGAAGCACAGTATTATCTCCTGCTTTCAACTCCTTAAATTCAGAACACTTTTAGCCAGACCAAGGTTTAACTCCAACATTATCACCACAACATGCTGACTTTATCTGAACATAAATATACTACTAGAACCCCACACTTTTGGTGCAGTAAAACTATACACATGCCTTGATGGTCTTTAGCAACAAAATCTGTATCATGCAACAAGTGGGACTGTGCATTCAGAAAACAAGGAGGAAAAACATAAATAAAGATTACAAAGATAAAGGTTCTAAATACTTAGTTTTGTCTTTTTAGGCATTCTTGAGTCCAGAAAAAAAAAACCACTTCTGCCTTTTCATCTTACTTCCCACCCTCAATCCATGAAAATTCATTTTCATCAGAAAAAGATGTCTTTTTTCCCAGCCTCTAAGTTATCTTTCAGCACCCAGCTCATCTCTTCCTTTTCCTGTGCGTGTACTCCCTCAGACTGGTGGAAATTATCCTGCAGGGGTTCTGTATCCTCTTGAAAATTCACCCCTTGCTGTCCCCAGAACTCCTCCTCCCTCGGCACTACCTGCTCCTCCAGCTGATTGCAGGAGAGAAGCCTTTCTGCCAGGCAGCTTTAGTGCACAAGAGGCTGAAAAAGCACCCCCGCTCCAGGGGCCAAAGACTTTATCAATGGATTTCCAAAAATCAGAATGGAAAAGTGACAGGAACACAATGATAAAGTCAACAAAACCACTGGAAAGATGAGGCTTCATAACACAGTTATTGCACAAAGCATCGAGCTTGCCATTTTGCCTAAAAGGAAAAACGATTTAAGAGTTGGTATTAGCTCAGTATAAATTTACTCCTGTAGTTAATTATAAGCCTCAGTTTGAAAGAATTAAAAAGAGAAAATTATTTCCAATATTCTTGCCTCAGATTTGTTTGTGATTCATTTGCTAAGTCTTGCTAAATAAATATTTTTGCTTACAGAAATAAAACAGAAGGAAATTGAGAAAAATGCTAAGGAAAACTAAGACTGACAAAATGAAAAATCAAGGAACAGATCTTTAATGACTTTAAACACCTAAACTTCGTTAAAGGAAACATCAGATAAACTAGTTCTCTGAGAAAGGTTAACAAAACATTGCTAAATTCGTTTTTTAATCCAGAATTTCAAACATGTGTCTTAGCAGTGGTATTGGTTCTGTTTTCCTGAAACATCAGAAAGAACTTCCTTCTCCCTGCTCTGCTCCTGGAGTATTGGGTGACACTCGGGATGACCGAAGGTGAAGTTCAAAGGGACGCCTTTTCCTATTTATCAAGGCAAGGCAGTCGCTCCATCTGTTCCGCTTTGCCCAACTGCTCAAAACAGACATACTCCTGGTTTGTTGCATCTTCCTGGTTTGAACCTACAATTGTTCGTTAATGACACTTTCCCAAATGGTTTAATCCATGTCAGAAGTATTTGGGGAAAATATGACTGAAACCCACTGCCAGCCGACACTCGTGTCCTCATGAAGCTGTGATGTGGCTGTCACGGCAAAGGGCCATGTGTTTAGTGTTACAAAGTCAAAGCAGGTGCAGGAATGGTTTATGGACAAAGGTGTAAAGGTTAAAAGCAAAAAACCACAGTTATCCTATTTTATGTTCTCCCATTCTACTACAAAGAGGCTGCAAACAGTTAAAGGTTTACCCAAACTCTTTTGTACAGCACTATTTTTCTGTTAATACATTTACATTCTATAAATGAAAAGGCTTTATACTTAATTGAGCTTCACAAACAAAATGAGATGAAAACACATTTCAGTTTTCTACTTAATAGCACACACATGGCAATTGTGAAATACGGTCTCTAACCTTTCCAGTTTAAACTAGCCCACACTCCAGTAACATTAGCAAGAAGCACTGGGTTTTTACTGCGTGGCTTAGAGGATTTTTCCACTGAACTAGCAAAGTATTAGCTGAGTATTTTATGTAGCTACTTGGCGTGCATTCCTGTTTATTTAATTTGAAAATATTATTGAAATGACACCATTTTGCTTTCAATTTCTTTATTAACTTGTCTATTTTCACCTCTTGTGAAACCTTGCCTTGCCTCATCCCGAGCCAGTGGTGGTTTGACTATTGTCAAGACAGGAGCACAGCCAGTATCAGACCAGGCAGAGAAAGTGAAAGGCAACTGGGTTGTGCAACCGCTGATTCGGCTGCTCCTTCAAGCACCAATGAGACTGTCCACTATCAACATAAAGCAGACTTTCACATCCATCATTTCAGTAGCACGAGAAGTATCCACAAATCAAATTCACCCTCCCCTTTATCAGTTAAAGGTGTCTTCTGAGGGCTCCCTGCAAGCAGCTTCGGGGCAGCTCTAACTCACAAGTGTCCTTACAAGGTACCACTGAAGAGGAGGGACCATTTAATGGTTTGCAAATGATGCCCCTTCCTTTCCAACTCACAGGTCCAAGCCCTTGTGAACAGCTAGGGAACTGCACATATGCCTCCATCTTCCAAGAGCATATGGCTGAACACAGAAATTTGAAGGGCCAAAGAGAGAAGAGTGTTTGGGTTTGGATTTTTTTTTTAATCCCTTTCCTAATACACATGGAATTTCCTTCCCTGAAGTCTGGTCCATCAGACAATTGATTCACTGACTCTCCACAAAATACGTAATGCTCACATGATTTTGAAGAAACTGAAATATCTACATGCTAAACATAGTATGTTTGAGTTTTATCTTAAGACTGATGTTTTAAATAAACTGAATAGTTTATGCCAAAACTATCACAGGTACACAACTTCCCTAAACTAGGATAAAGGCAAAAATGACAACCCTTGTACACATGCAAAACAAAATACCGTGGGGTATGAGAGAATTAGACAGGCAAGCTTTGACAATCTCACCAATTAACAACATTCAAAAGAAATAATACAAAACCCCACATGAATAAAAGAAGATTGGTGCTAGATGAGGCAAAGAGAAATAATGTAGGACTTCATAGAAATAATGTCTAGACGTAAAGATTTTTAAAGGTATATAGAAAATAAACAAAAATTCTCACTAAATCAACGGTTCCATTGCTTCTGTTAAAAGGTACTTGGGACAATTTCTAGAATTCAAGCTCTTCTACATTAAAAATTCCTTCAAACAAAGAGTCAACGTGTTCACAAAGTCTTTTTTATGTCTTAAGTAATTGGGAAACACACTTTTCAATGAAAACCCTTGTCATTTCATCAAAATTTCTCTTACATGAGATTTTCCACTATAACAAACTGCTTTGTGAATACCCAGTTTCCAAAGGAAATGTCCTGATTTTCTAATTTGGATGTATTTTTCTTTTTCTAAAAAGACTCTTACCTCTTTTTCATGCATTCGAAACAGTGCCTGTTCATCACGAAAAGCGCTGCTCTTTCTGAGGCCAATTTTGGGTGTCATCTATTGAATTAGAAAAAAGTTCATAACAACTTATTAAGCTCAAAGCAGTAACTCCAAGTAAAATCAATCTTAACCAGAAATGAAAAACATTAAGCATATTTGTTTGCCCTCATAAAATATCAAGGGAATACAAATACCTACCAAAGACACTGGCATCAGTTTTTCCCGCAAGTATCTTGGATTTTCTAACTGAAAAACAAGTTAGAGAAAAAGTAATGATGTCAGCAATGCCTTACCATTTCTTAGAGACTGTAAGAGATATCTCCAATTATGCAAAGAGTATCAGCGAGGGTAACCTCACCCCGTAACCATCACTCAAAAGAGCAGCAGCAGAACAGACCGGAGGATGCCTTTGGACACACACATCAGGTCAACAATCAGATTTTCTAGAGGAACACAGTTCTCTATCTGCAAATCATCAAAACCATACATCTCTAGATACATGGCTGTACCAAATTAGTTTTCCTGTGTATAATTCTTTCTCCTCTACAACATTTCACAGACCCTTAAGAAAAGCACTCAGCAGTAGGGAAAGCCCAATAACACACTGCCATCTTTTACAAGTTATAGAAATTAGTTTTTTCCCAAACTCTTGTGGTTGTGTAAATTCCATCAATGCATGTTTTAAGAGAATTTAAGCAGCTAACTACATAGCTTATACAGAAGATTTCCAACTATATTGGATACACTTTCATTAAAGTCAGTGTAAAGCTAGGATAAATTTAGAGATTACAATGATTTCAATCTAGTGGTTTCAAAAAACTACAGCTGAGTGAATTGAAAATATACCCACATACGTAACTCATCCAGACAAAACATAAGGAAATAATTCATTAACAGCACTCTATAATTAAAGCAGCTCTTCCCAATCACTATTTTTAAGAACTGAATACAAAACGTTGTTCACAACCCACTGCCTCCATCAGACAGCTGTATCTTTTCAATTTTCTCAGACGATGAGGATCAAACATCACATCACAGAGAACACACAACACCCAAGAAAAGCTTTCAAGAGTATAATGTTATAAAAAGTGACAGTGAGATTTGGAATACGAATGTGATTGCAATACACACCTTACAACATTGATCTATGAGGCATGGCAAATATAGCAAATGCTTATACTTTCTCCATGTATTATTACATAGGTTTTTGTGTTCAATTTATCAGTGGAGAAGAGGTTTAATCCCTCTGAAATTTCAATTTGATACAGTATTATGCATTTCCTGTCCTAAAAGGTTAGGGAGGTTTTCTATATGCTGTTGAAGAGTTGTCCTATTTCACCCAGAAATAGCTGTCGATATTAGCAGGTTTAAGACATACATTCCATTCCAACGAATACTACTATCTTATTTTTAATACCCTAGCTGAAACGATATAAAAATCACTGAGAACCTATACTTTAATAATAAATAACTTATTTATCTTTATTGCCAATGTGTTTACTGAAACAGATATGTTAAACTTTCTTTCTCATAAAGCATCCTGGGCTGTTTTTATTTGGGGATTTTTTTTTATGCCTTTTTCTTTATTTTTTTAAAAATATGCCACAACAATTGGCATGAAAAACACATGGGTAGAGAGCAGTGAATAAAAGAATCACCTACTACAAAAGAAATAAGTAATTTGGGACCCAGAGGAGAAGGTTGGTGAGGAGATGGATACAGGAATGAGAACATCATGGGGCATTAACCACAGAAGACAGATAAGTGGTGGTGGTGGAAAGGGACGGGAAATAAGAGAGACAGAAATAAGAAGTATAGGAATTCCCAACCAGGAAGATTTAGGAGGATTCTCTCTGCCCTACACATTTGTACTTGCAGTGGTAGTTTCTATCATAAACTTTCCAATTTTACTAGTGTAACACTAGCTCACTCTGCCTGTTTCCACACTCGTATCACACACCTCCTCGTGGCCCGCACAGACCCCCAGGACCGACAGTGACCAACCAACAGCCCTGGCACCCAGGTAACACCAAAAGCCTTCCCCAGCACCCAGGGGAACCCTCAGTGTGCTGGGGCTCCACAACCAAATCTCAAAGACGTAATTATTTTCCCAAGCGCCCCCTCTCATGCGAAATTAATACAGTCACCCTTTACTTTCGCTTTTATAAAGCTAAAAATTATCGCAAACATTTACAATTAATTCAAATACTTTATCTAACCGTGAAATTAAGATGTTTACAGTCTTCATTTCAAAACCAATCTAAAAAACTAAGGTACATCATACTTGTTTATGAGAAAGAAGGAAAAATGTGTCTCTAATACTTCATATGGCCTAAGTCTCGCATTTTTTGATTCTGTAACAGCAGCCATATGTGCTTTGAAGTTAAATGTTCCCACTTTGTTACTTGTTGTGGATTATATCCACTTAAACTGATCTGTAAACATTTAATGTCTCAACATTCATTCTTTTCATGCTGGTCTTCTGCAAAACTTCTTGTTCTCAAAATTATACCACATTAAAGAGGGAATATCACAATAAAGAATGCCCAAAAAAGAAAAAAGCTTGTATTTATGAGAAACATGCAAATTTAAAAATAATAAGCAAAAGGTCAAAGACAAACCAAAATACATATGTATGAAACTGACGGACTGCCATGAGAAGAACAGTAAATCACATGCTTTTTTAAGAGTATGAACCAAATAAATGTCATCATGAAAGACATCTTTATTTGAACTAGAATTGAACTCCAATTTGTAAATACCACTTCTTCACAAAAATGGCATTTTGAATTTCTTTCTGGAAAATATTTTTGATTCTCCTGTTCTATGAGACAGTCAAAGAGACAAGAAACCAGGTTTCAACTTGTGAGGATTGGGACGGTCACCTTCTAGTCCTGGAGTCCTCCTAAACCAGAGCAGAGGCTTTGGGAGATGAGATCTCCATCACTTAAAAATAATCTACATCATAAGAACAGACTTAAGAGAATTAAGCTGAAAAACATGTGGCAGATATCTGCTTAAAGATACAGATTCCAGAACTGAATTTGAGGTAAATTAGCCATAATTTCTAACTTCAGTATTACCAATTTCTATACCAAGTGGTCAAAACTAAACATTTCTGAAGCATCCAACTTTAAAGCCACCAATGGAAGCGATGAGCGAGGCATTGCAGAAGGAAACCCAGCTGAAGTTGTTTCCCCCCAAAGCAAGGGGAGGGCAGAAAAAGCCCAACGGTGATCACCGAGTACCGCCAGGAGACTTGTCCTCAGGCCACTGCCTGCAGTTCCTCTGCAGCTCTCATAGGCCAGAAACTTACTGCAAACCTCCTGTTCTTTTGCCACAGCAGTGACAACGTCAGCGCTCTGCTTTCATTCGACCCCTGGCCCAAGTCGTATTTCGGCTTTTTGGAAGATGTTCATCAAGGTACACTCATCTTCAGCAACGCAGCCCTGAGGCTCACTACAGCCCAGCAGAGCCCCGAGGTTTGCTGTGCACATTCAGGTTCAAGACAAAAAGCCACATGTGGAGCAGCAGGCTTGTTGTGCATTCCCCCTTTCCCCCTTAAGCTTCTTCAAAGACAAAATGTGATTGTTTTCAAAACAAAGATGGAAAAAAACACACATGAAAGAGTTAAGAACAGTGAAGATTTTGAAATAGTAAACAACCAAACTGAACCTTGCCCTGAGTTCTTTCTTTAATCTAAGAAAAGCAGCCAGCCAGCATGTTCCCTACAGAAATAACTGCTGAGTAGCTTCAGGAAATTTGAGTAAGGACATTCTTATCTAACATCATAATTTGTAGGGAAGTTCACTTTAATGCCACTTCTGCAGTCTTAGTGGGAGGACATTAAAGCACATGAAGATTGTTTGTCAGCATGGAAGCTGAATTTATTTTTTGAAGTCACAACACCACTTGGAGTTCACTGTGGGAAAGTTTCTACTGTGTTGCTGCCCTCCAACACCACAACATATACAGTAGGTATGTTTATAGTAAGCAGACAGACTAAGAAACCAAACAAAAGATAATCAAACGGTTTGTAGAGAAATGGTTGAGCGTAACTAGACTGGAAAGACACAGGCAGATGTGAGCCAAGTACAGAACACACGCTGCTGCTGCAGCCACCCAGGAGTTCTCAGTGCTTGCATCTCCTTTAACCCTGTCTTACAGAGGGCTTCGCCAAGGAAGGAGAACGGAAGGAGAAGCCTCTCACTGCGGAACGTCTGTGGTCTAAGTCCTCTTAAACCTCTTCAATTCCTCTGGGCAGGACCCGTGTCCAGGTCCTTTATACTGAAGATCCCACATCACTTCTGGTAAAAGCTAAAGAGTTAATGCTTGTCCTGGCTGGATTCCAACGATGAAAAATTAGGTTCTCCCTGATTAAAAAACCCTTTGCCATTTCCCCGGGGTACAATCTCTTTGCATGCTTTCTACCTAAAATGAAGTGCTGAATTTCCAGGGATGTTTAAAAGAGTTGCTTTGTCACACCAAAGATTGGCTACAATTCAGTGGCGAATGAAACTATCAGAAGCAACATTAAAAAAAAAAAAATTATATATATATAGGCAGGTCAGGTAAGAATATGCAGAGTTAAATTCATCATTGTTCATAGTTTAATTTTTTTTATCAAAAAACTGTAATGGTCTACAAACTAAAAAGCGTAAAAATATAAGGCGGGGTAGGGGGGAATAAAAAAAAAACCAAAGAGCAAGTTTAATTCTGTTATCCAGCAAGGTTCTCTTCTGACACTACACACATTTCACAATATTTAATTATTTATTGAGATGTAACTAAAGAGAAGGTAAGGATGTCCCATTCACAAGGTGTACCAGATTTGCAACAATGTGTAGTTTAATGACAGCTGTTAATAAAACAACAGCTGCAGAATTGTTACTATATTCTAGAATGGCTGAGGAATGACAAAGAAAGTTCGAAGTGACAACATGACCAGAGATCACTTGCGTTTGTCTAAATTCCTGGCTCTGAAACTTTCCCCTTTGAACAGCAATACAAAAGGATTTCTCCTTTTCTACATTGCAAACGCAGCTTCAAGGCACAAACATTTAATAAAGGAGAGCCCCCACAACAGTTTAGGCAAGAGTCAGTAAGGGCCAAGAAACACACATTTTTTTAGAGTATATTTTAAATTAGCTTATATTAGTATTCCATGTATGAAAGGCAAATTTATCACAAATGTTTTTTAAAAACATTTACCTACACATGACTAGAATCTAAAGAACTTGAACAACAAAACGTCTGAGATACTCAGGAATGCTGCAAGACATTCAAAAAATTCTTTTATTACTCAGGAGAAGGAACAATATCAGCAAAATAATGCAACAGCCTTGCATTCTCTTGCAGAAAATGCTATTATTACTAATAACTATACCGAAGAATTCTTTTCTGTCAAGGGTCTTCTGTATCTGAGGTGGGATCTCTTGTAAATTAAGTTTCTCAGATGGCCTGCAAACACAGCTGGCAATTAAAAGACAGCTCCCTATGGCAACATAAATGCTTACAAATAACAGCAGTCACATCTTGCACTCAAACTTCACCAGATCTGAAGTGCTGCCATCATTTACTAAGGGGTTTTTTTTTTCCTATCCCCCCATTCTCCATAATTACATATTCTGTAAATATGAAGCTCTACTTAGAGCTTCCTGACCCTTTAAGAACCCACCAGAGGCCGTGGTGCAGCAGGGAAACACTGCTCAGCAGCAACCGCTTACAGACCCCCCTTTTACAAGCCTCAAATCCTCTGTGTCAGGTTAACTCCCAACAAGTCTTGTCTGGCAATCAAAGTCTCTCACTAGCGGCTTGTTTAATTACCATCCCTGGAGAGGAGACTTGAAAAACTGATTTATGTGTCACAGTAGCCAATTTGTTATCCAAGAGAGCTCCCATATCACTAGAGGATCATCAGAGTTTAATAACCATCCATTATCAACACAGCACGATTGCAAAATGGAATTTCAATTAGAAAAAGAAATAAAAAACAAATAAAATTAAAGAGATAAGCAAGCAGGCAGATCAACACTGATATAAAAATGCTGGATATAAAGACATTCTTTGTCAGCATCAACTGGAACAATTTGTAAAATGCCCATGAGCAAGTTTCCCCTTTCAAGCAGCTTTAAAACTCAGGGTATTACAACCATTTGTTCATAATCCAGGCATTTATACAACCCAAATATCCAGAATCTGCAAGTGACTGCTTGTATGTTTGTTTCAGACACCTGCACAGTGCTTTTGCAAATTGGGGTTGACTGCTACTGAAAAGCTTTCCAGAGATCCACTCTCCCACTTACCCATCCAAGTCTGGAAGCACTAGAAATTGCCTTTCTATTACTCCACGAGATAAGAAGCTCCAAGGAGCAACACCATCCACCCAGACTAATATTTTCACTAATCTCCACCTTCAGTTTGGAGAAAGAAGTCAGGCAGCTCCTGGATTGTCTCAAGGTCAAGACTTTCTTCTCTCTCGGAAGTAAAGCAAGGAAGCAGCTCACACTTCGAATGGTAACAGGCACCAAAACAGCTCCAGAAGCACCAAGGAGGACATAAAGACATTAACGTTCTCTCATATCACTTATGTTTTCACTGAAGAGAACTTAGCTGTCAATGCAAAACAGAGTGTAAGAGCCAAGATTTTTAAATGCTCTCATATCCCGCTGGGCTGACAACAGCATAAGAAGGATTATTTGGTAACTGATTAAACTGACAACATGAAAATACATGACTATTTAAAAAAAAAAAAAGAAACAAAACAAAGCTGAAGTAGTTCATTAGAAACGAGATCTCACTCCTCCTAAGTTCAGATCTTCTCCCAAACACAACTGAGAGAGCTTTCAATGTGGGAGAATAAGCAGAAAACGTGAAAGAAAAAAGAAAAAACCTCTTTATCAAAACAGAAGTGATCTTAGTAAAATTAAATGGTTATGAGAACACTAATCCTAATTAAATAGGTTCAAGTTTTGATGGTATAGGGGAAGGAGTTAAAAAAAGACAGAACATCACAACAGAAAAAAAATATAGCAAAATACAGCTAGAGAGAAAAGGAACTTCACTGGAATTATCATGGACTAATACCACAGAAAATACAAGGAGCTGATAGCCTGAATTTCTACCAGATTGAGACCCTTAGTTTTGACCAGCAGGTATTAGCATTTTGCTTGATTTATCAGTAACTATATTAAATACAATAAGATTGTTATTGCTTAAAAATGAGGCATTTTTATGTTTTCTTCCAAGATGACATGTATTCATAATTAATCCTTCCAAGCTTTACCATTTCATTTCTAAAAGATGGACTACTACATAAAGTTCTGTTGACTAAATTCAGAGATGCAGACTACATTGCTAAGAAGTTTTCAATTCTGGTCAATAAATAAGAAATGTACTCTGCTTATTTTACCCCAAGATTCCAACTATTGAGACGTGCTTCGAGGTCACTGTCATCCAAAGAAACGGTTTTTTTATGATGATGGTCCTGAAACATAAGAAATTCAAACAAAATATCAGAAGAGCTGGGCAGATACATAGTCAAAAAAAAAAAAAAAAGAAGAGAGAGAAATGTCTCATTAGACTTGGCCATGTCTACACACTGCACTTCCTAATAGTGTCATCATACCTCTGTCAGCTTTCATCTAAACAGCTCAGCTACAAGTAGGATACTGTGCTAAGAAAGGAATTCAGAGGATAAATCAGCCTGCCTCCTCACTCTAATGTTCTTCATTTCACTTATACCCAAAGCAACAGCCTACTGTACAAGAGGCAGGTTTACTAAACAAAAACCAAACCACTCCATTTTTAGGTAACATTTATTCTAGAAATGAGCCCTCTCCATGGTACACTTGGCAGGCTAATCCAGAATCCAGACAACACTTACCAGCTTCCATGTAAAAAAAAAAAAAAAAGAAAAATTAATTAATCAATAAAAGGACATCACAGCATTACAGTGGGCAGAGCTACAAAGGCAAAGGCAGAGGAGAGAGTAGCTGCTGCCCAGGTCAAGGCTAAGGGTCCTCTCTGGAGAAAGAATTCCCAATATCCAGCAAGGAGTGGAGCTACTGGTGCTCAAGGCTATGCCTTTGAGAGGAAAGTTGCTCCTTAGGACAACAGTAACTGCTGATTACAGTAAATGTATCACATACAGGAGCTGGTATAGAAAACTTTCCTTAACTAAGATGTAACACACTTCAATACAAACAGAACACTGAAGCAGGAATTCATTTGTCTCAAGTTCTGTTAGTGAGAGGTTTCTGCACAGCCATGCAAGTCCCTCTTCTTTTACATCTGCTTGTTCATTATGAACACAGAGTGAAGGAAGCTTTGACTGCAGTTAATCAACACTTGGTTGAGGCAGTTCTTAATGTTTCTTAAAAGACTCCCTGTTCTTCTACCTGGGCCTGAATTACACCAGAACATCTGTGCGTCACCGACAACAGAACAAGACACTATTTGTTCCAGCCAGCCAAATGCTCATCAAACTGTTTGGCAAAGCAAGAGAGGATTATTTCACTTAAAGGTCCTTTTAAAGCTGTAATCACAGTAGAATCCAGTATACAGAGCTGCAGAACAATGAAATGCAGTGATTTGTCTAACATTGCCCTGGAAGTCTATGGCCAGGAACAAAATAAACCCCAAACCAACAAAAAGTAAAAGAACACCACCCCAAAAAACTTTAAAGCCCCGAATCCAGATTTCAACTAAAGGAAATTATTTTCTTTTCAATAATTGTTCCATAAGAAATATTTCTTTACGTCAAGCCAAACAGGAGTCCAGTATCTGTTTTTATTTTTAGTTATGGCATGTTTTTTTTTTAATTCCATTTTTTATATACAATCAACACACACATTATAAGTACATTCATGCCAACCAGAGTCTAAAGCCTGCCGTGATAAAGCACCCCCTGGATACTCCTCTACTCCAAATGCACAGCAGAACATAAACCTCCCCAGAAAGAGAGCTTCCCTTTTATCCCACTAGCACTTCGCATGCTCAGAAGTTCTTAACTGTGCTCAGTAAAGAAGAGTAAGAACAGTCTACATGTATTGCTCAGGTGTCAACATCCTGCATCCAGCTGAAATCTTTCTAAACTGTTCTTCTGATACAATCAAAAATGTGTGTGGGCAAACTGACCACATACACACAACAAATTCAGTGGTTCCTGCAGGATAGAGAGCTATTATCGATGCACTATGGGGAAGGAACCACAGGAGACACAGACTTCTCCAGTAATAAAGACCAGGCACTACAAACTACAGAACATATTTCCAAAGGAAAAGAACATACTTGTTGATAACGTATATTTGTCAGGAATAATGTTCAGTTTAAATGCCTGCAATTATACATACAGTACTATTTAATATTTTGGACTAAAAGGGTTTTATATAAAGTCTACTTAGTGTCCTTCCATCAGCCATAATGCTAGTTGTGGAAAGCCTGATAAAACAAACTGTCCAAAATTCACTCTTTCAAAGGTCAACCATCATTAAACTGGACCAAAGACATCTAATGAAGCTTCCTTCCTTTAATCTCCTATTGCAAAACACAAGATGATGTCACTACAGTCAGTTTGCCAAGCCCAGAGAAAACAATGCAGCAGACATTAAACACACTACACAGAACAGAGGTCAACCATTAGGATGAACTGAGAGCATCCTACAATAAATTCTTTTCCCCTTCACTTGCAGAGGGCAGATTTTGATGAGCTTTAGTCCTTCCTATCACTCCTTCCCAAATGTCTGCACTTGTACACAGGAATCATGACTCATGCAGTTAGAAATAACAGCTTTATGGAGACATACAAAAATAAAACTTGCTCTAGTCTCAATGAATTATGACAAAAGGAGCAGCATCTTACAGGCAGCGGTGCGGCTGGGTTATCTTCATCTGTCTGGTGAGGAGGGCTCATGGAATGGGATCTTGATGCTGGCTTCTCACGGTACTTCAATCTTTCCCTGTTAGTAACAAAAAGAGTAAGCAGAAACAAGAATTCATTTTGAACAACTTGTGGCACAAAAAAGATGCTACTCTTAGAATATTTTAAAATGTACAAGAGAAGATAATTGTCAAGATGTAAAGATCAAAAATAGTAGAATAAAAATAAGAAAAATTTCTTGTTACAGGCAAACAAAAGACTTAAGAGTTCCATTAAAAAAACCAACAGCCAAAAAAATCTACACCAACAAAACACAGGAAATTTATTAAAAGGTATTCTTCACATTTCTCCGTTGCTACCTGACCCAACTTCTCCCCACAGATTTGAGAATCTAAGTTAACTGAGAAGGCTGATCTAAGGATTTTTGAAACAAAATTTCTTAACATACAAGACAGCATAGGAAAAGTTCCAGCAGCTCAGCAAAGAAAGAGGAATGAAGGTGATGGTTGGCCACACCGTATGGGAGAAGACTTTGGGAAGACCAAAAAAATATGAGGTTAGATCAAGGTATATCTTCATATAATATACAAACCTGAAGAGGGCAAGAACTACACACACAGCTCAACAGAAAAGCATAACAGAAAGGCCAGGGTGGAAAAAAAAACCCAAGTCATAAGGACTGTTTTAGTTGCATTTCATTTCAGCTCCATTCTATAGACTAAAGCAGTACAGATGGAAGGATGGTAAAGGAAGGCCAGAAAGACAGCTGGACTCGATCTTAAAGGCCTTTTGCAACACAAACAATTCTAAGACAGGATACGAGTAGAGCATGAGCAAATACTCTATCCAGCTGAGGAAAAAAAAGGTGGACAGAGATTTTTTGGAGAAGAATTTGTCAGAAATAAAGCATTTGAACAAAAGTAAATTAGAAGTAACAAGAATCGGTGAAGACAACCATCACTGATGCACCTGGTCAAAAGGCTTTTCTCAACTACAGAACAGTGAAAGAACAGAACCACCTGGAGCAAAATAAAAATTATAAGAGTTTATTAGATAGGTTGATTTAGTAAAAGATCCAAAACAGTAGTGAAACCCAGTATATACTCTAATGTCAAATCCACATGTATACAAGTAATTAATGGCTCCTATTAGTCCATTCACCTTCCTATGACTAGCTATATTGTATTAAAATCAAGTCAGGCCATTAAAATACCTTTCATTCTTTCCAATCGGCAGCAAATTAGACAGGAGGTTATGCCAAAAAAATCACTGAGACAAATTAAGTGGTTATGAGCAGAAAGACAAGTGTTGGATATACAATGTAAACTAGTCACTTCTAGGAAGACAAACACAGACAAACTTTCCATGAAGCCCCAGCTTTCATCACAACAGCAGGGAACAGTGACATCTAACAACTGGGAGCATACCTTCCCTTCCAGCCCCAATAAATACCGACAACATCCATGGACACAAAATAGCAATTACAAAGCAGTAAATAGTCTAGATAAGCAAAGCCTTAGAGGTAAAAAAAGATCAAAAGAAATATAGTAGTACAACGAGTATCTCTACATTCCCAATCATGCATCTCTTACCAAGATTTTATTTAATGCAAAAACTATCTTTCATTAAAAGGAGACAAACCTTTGCTTGTCAGTAAATCTGCACTTTCATCAGATTTCTTTTCTGAACAATGCTCACGTTACCTAAAAATTCAATAAAGTTCCCACTGTTTAAAATGAGAGAAAACAGAATTCATGTCCATATCATTAAGAGATTAAGGAATATCAATAAATATTTAAACTTATGTTACCAGGAATATTTTTAATCTGGGGGGGGAGGGGGGGTGAACAGGGGGAAAAGAGTCTAGATATATTTTTAGTTCTATATTTGCTATTTTGAAGAGGAACTGTAAAGGAAGTTGCTTTACTTGATTCTACAAACAGAAAAGACCGTTAAGGATGGACCATGATTATGCTCATACCAAGTATATACTACTCATTCCCTCCCTTTTCCAGCCTCCTGCTAATATGAATCAGGCTCCAGTAATCACAAGATTATTTCTTTTTCCCCCCATGGCAGGTGAGTGGAGAACAGTCACAGTCCTGACATCAGCCCTGTGACCTCCTGCTTCAGCCAAAACAGTGAGCTAGCATGGGAGAAGGAAGCAATTTGCTGCTAATAAAGGAGATTATTTACTAATTTCCTACTAGGAACAAAGTAAGGGAAACTCACTGGTTCCTCCTGGTACAGACAGCTACACACTAACCTTTCACAATGCTTTTTAGGCATCATAATCTATAAACGTACACTAAAATTTTCTTATGGGTCAGAAAGACCAGGTTTCTGTTTAATCCAAACTACACGTTCCTAAACCCAATTATTTTACGTTTTAAAAAAAATGATGCACCTTTCTAGCACCTTGCTCTTACTCATTTACACCCTAGTTTGCAAGTAAGGTTTGTCTATTTTTCACTTAGCCAGAGAAATAACTTCTTACAGAAAAGCCAACATCTGCATGCACAAGAGTATGTGTATTGCAAGAGAAAAATAACTGTGAAAAACCCTTCTCCATTTGTTTGCTTCATTTAAAGGAGTGAATCTTGAGATAAATAAACATCCAAAACCGTTCAAACATTTCTCACTGACATTATCTATTTTACCCTGAGAAAATGCTGTAGTCTGTCTGTAAGAACTGAGTCAGGGCTGGAACACAGGATTGCCCCCAGCTCCGTGCATTGCACACCCCTGAGTACAGGGCTCCTGACGGCTGTTGTGAGCGCAGGGACCAGTGCCATGGAACAAGGTCACCATCTGCTGGCTCCCTCGGCAAACCGCAGGTTTCAGAAATACTCAATACTTTCCATCTTTGCCTGCACTGATAGCTCATTCGAAACCGTCAATGCAAAGAAACGCTGGAGCTATACGCTGAGTACAGCTGACAGCATAGACACGTGTAGTAAGTATTAAATACGCTATTTCTACAAAGTGTAACAGCTGAACAGCTCCTGCATAACTCACACATTTAACCAAAGTCTCTCATTCCTACAAAGATTAATGTATGTAATCTACAGAGCTATCAAAACTTGTAATTGTCAACACATCCATTCTTGGCATAGGTACCCATCAGCAGAGCTGTGCCCATACAGCTAAAGTCTCACTTTCACATTTCTTTAAAGCAGTAACTTCTTCCATCACATTTATTTGCCTCTCTTGGCATGAAATATTATGTAATAGGGTTCTTCAGAGAACTCACCAGAGCCTTGGGAGCCATCTGTTGATCACCAACCTAAGTATTGCTAGTCCCACAGGACAAAAAACACACCAAATTAAGTAAAACTTCACTATTCTGCCTGCATTTTGGGGAACTTTGCCAGACCAAACTGACTCCTAGTTTCAGATACTGAATGGGAAAAGGGGTCAGATTTCCAATATTCTACTATAATGCAGGTAGGGAAGAGAATAAAAATATGACAAAGAACCCAAGGGAGGGAGTACGCAGAACTGTACCTCTGCCATCCTCAAACAGGGACAAGAACCAGCTGGACGCAGAGAGAGGAGTGTTCAAAGAACACCCCAGCTGACAGCACACGTAGGAATTCAGAAGAATTCAGTGTATTTTTATGCCACAAATATGGCCTTGTGGAGATATCCATACGCTAGATTGGGCCTAATAGTGGAGGGTTGTGCTGATATACTATTGCTTGTAATACCCAGAGTGATACTTTATCACTGCTACTCCAAGTGGAGTAGACAAGGTGATCCTGTCAGATCCACACCGAGTACCCTGACACAGCACAACACTATTTAACACAGCTTTGCTGAGGTCTCAAAAAGCATTTGTAAAGCCTCATACACTCTTTGTGTTCATAAGGTCAAACCTAATTTTTTTTAATTGATGGTACTTGGACAGCTCTTCCCAGCAGTTCTTGGTATCACTGAGCCTAAAGCAGCGATACCATAACCCAGCTGGTCATTTCTCCATTCCCCACCTTTGTTTGTTAAACCACAAGTCTGTTATTAAAACCACAGCTTCATCTCAGAGCATTTGAGTGTAAGCAATTGGAAGGCCCTTCAGTTTGAGCAATGTAGGACTTGGAAAGAGGAGATGCATCAGGCCTAAGAGCAACTTTATAAATGACTGTTCGAATTACATGTAGTTGATGGATAAATAAGAGAAAAAGTTTCACAATACTCAGTATCAACGTGATGTAATTTGCAAGAGTGCCTGTCTGTCACCTCTCCAAACCACAGCTGAAAGATTTAAAAATGCAAGACTTGGCACACCGATGTACAGCAAAACCATCAGTGTTACTAAAACACCCAGACAGAACACAGTGATAGCCACTTGTGAAAAATACAAGCGAACGTGAAAAAGAGGCATCAGACTTCTGAAACAGTGTCTGAGAGCACACTTACCATGCAAAGAAACCAAACCAGAAGTTTCATATCGGAGTAGAGCAAACACTTACTTCCTCTTGGACAGAACCTACTGAGTTTCAAGCAATATTCTCACCATACCTCCAAGAGCGCTTTGTTCACTAAGGATTTCAGAGAGTTTAAATATTAACTCAGCTTCAAAACAAGCAAACAAGAGGCAATACCATCCATGACTGAAAGGCAACCACATAAATTAAAAAAAAAAAAGGAACATAGATCCTGATAATCAGTGCAAAGTTGCACTAAGATAAAACAGAAAGAACACAATAGAGATTAAACTAAAATTTATCTAAGATTCCCAGAAAATAGGACAGAAAAAAAGCCTAGAATTTTCCACAGTGTCCAACTGACCAGCCTGGCACACCTTCAGTACTGCAGGGACATTTTTCTAAGCCAAGAGGAAAACAAGCCTTAATAACCCAATACATTTCATCCCTTCAGCTGCTTTGTGAACAGCTCTATACCCAGCTGATTAGAACTAAGGATGCAGCTTACGCTTACTGCCTCCTGCAAACCTATGAGAAGAGGCTGTCCAATGGATTGCCATAACAAGGTGCAGCTACAGGACCTCAGCATTCTGCTGTACAGCTGCAAATAAGCAATGCTGAATTGTTTGCGTTATCCTAATGACAAACATGCAGGATCCAGGCACAGGGGGTGCTAGTCACCAACAACGCACGTGTATTTGTAATGGACAGCATGATAGAAATCAAAACATCTCTGAACCAAACTTGGAGATTGTTCAGACAAGGATGGATCACTGCAAACAATCCTCCCCACACAGGAGAGCAAAACAACAGGGCAGAGTATCCCACAGGCACCAGCTCTGATTTTTAGTCTCATTAAGTTTTAACAAGTACAGCTGGTCCAGTCTGACCTTCTGTAATCCAAGATTCATGAGGCTTGCAGGAAACAAAGAAATCTTGCTATTTCTTGAAGAAGCCATGATTAAACACAGGTAAGTTTTTAATAAAAACTAACGTGTTCACAAAAAGATGGATCAAACCCCTCTTTCTTCATACACATTTAACTTTTCTTCCTTTGTCAGAACAGCAAAACTTGCTTATCTGCAGGGAGCCACTATTCTGTTTCCTCTAAAACATCTGTGAGCAACAACGATTGAACATCCTTTAAATCTGTATGCTTGCTTATATTTCTATTCTCTATAGAAAAAAAGCCATTAAAGACTATTTTATGTAGAAGTTCTTTTCACCATTATGATCTTAGACTACAACTTCTTTTAAAAAAATATTATATGTTTACTCTCCCCACATTTTATCACTTGCTTACTGTACGTTCCTTTTATTTTGAACTGTATAGAAATAGTGAAGATTAATCCACCCCAGCTTCATTAGTTAATACCACTTTGCAGTTTCCAAACATTAGTATGCAGAAAATAGGACTGTACAAGAACTTCAAGGGGATAGCAACTGTTTTGATCTATTTTAAGAAAAACTTGGCCTGAGAGTCTTCTGCATCTATACAGTCTTTTACCACATCACTTCTCCCTTGCTGCCTGTCCACATTTGTCTGTGCTTCCCTCTCCCGGTTTTTGTATGAATTTTGTACGAATTCTGCTTCTTGCCTTGTGACCACTGTGCTTTGCCACCTTAATAACTGAGGTCTGAAAACATAACGGGAGTGCCAGATTATTTGATAGATATTTAGAAGGTCAGAACAATAGCTATTATCTCCCTGTGAAGTCTACTGAGGATATTACCAAGTCTATTTTTATGTTAGCAAACAAGATCTTCATGCAAGTCGTGTGCACCCCGTGGAAATCACCAGTCCAAATCACTAGAAAGCCCCCTCTTCAGTTGCTGCTACATTCCTCAAACTGTTGGCTTGGCCTATTTATTTTCTGTGCTAGATGTCTGTAACTGAGAGGGAAGGAGAACAGAGCTACAGGACATGGAAAAAGACTTACAGAACCCAGAGAAGACATAATGGAGGAATGTAATAACAGGAAATTATAGAATTTATCACTAAGTTAGGCACTATTACCACAGTTCCTGTATATAAAGTACTAACACTATATTCAAGATGAGTCCAGGAGGCAGTGTAATAAATTCATACAGACAGATCTTATCAAATCACCTAATACCAAATAAAGCAAATATAGAAATCTTACCCATACGTAAGAGGTGTTGATGAAGACAATTCCTCTTTAGAAGACACTTTCCATGATTCCTCATGCTTAGATTCACTGTTTCCTAGTTCTCCCATTACCCAGTCAGGTAAGCAGTCTGGGCTACTGCTCCGAACTCTTGTTGAGTTTGGTTCATCAAAATAAATTGACTGTAATTAAGATAAATGCAAAAATCAATGCTAGAATATATTTACACAAATATACACTTTACACATGGTTAATGTTGTTTTTTTGCAGGTATATCTGTAGTATAAAACCTCTTTTGCCAATGAAGTCAATGTGGTGTGCAAATATTACCTTCCCAACACATGGAAATTAGTACAGGAGGCAATGAGGTAAATGTTTTCCAGTACTTTACTTCTCTAACTATGGGTAATTTTAGCATAAATTAGAACATTATCTCACTAAAGCTGATGCCAGTGATTGACACAGTATATTCAGATCTTGAAAGCTTAACAGTATCTATGTGAAACACTTTTCTTTCACAGAAAGACTACTATAGTCACCTCATTTAAGCACGTTTTTCCTTTCACAAGAATTATCCGCTGATTAAGAAAACAATATAACCTCAAGAGTCCTTTATTACTATATTTATTTTCAAAAAATTAGACAAAAATTATTTTTCTGCTCCTTAAGAACACCTATTTTTATGAGTCTTCTTAAACTCAAAGCTTGAAGAAGAAACGGGTCTCATAAAAGCTTTTGTGCACTGAAAGATTCTTCCAACACCAATTACAAGATACGCAACATAAATGCCTGCATTTACCACAAGGAATTCCACCCAACTCATTCAGAATGGCTTTTCACATTTCTGTGAAGTTACACCCACCATGTATGAAGGTAAAGTTTTCAGTATTCCTGGTTCTGGTTTATGTGTAAAAGGACCTTCCAGCACCCCCCGCTTCAGCATGTGGAGCAAGAGTTTTGCATAGAGGTTCCGATTCTTCCTTCCCACTATTCCTGTGCCTGCTCCTGAGGGCTCACAGAGTTTTTTAATCCACAGTGCGCATCTTTGTCTTTCTAAAAAACACAGATATACATAATCACTATACATTTCCAGAGCAAACTGAACACAGATTAAACCAGGAAGCCATTACTGGTCACCAATTTTGTAGATGTTTCCTTTCTAGACAAAAGTTTAAAGTAAAACCAACAAAAACCCAAATGACTGAACCAAAGGAAAAAAATGCTTAAATACCTAGGTTAAAATTAAATCTTTAATAGTAGTTCAAATTTACATCTCCCAGAAATGTTTTTATGAATTCACGTTTACCAGAAGTTCACGTGACTTCCAGAAACAGCATGTTCAGAATCAGTAAGTACAGAACACAGAAGTCACCAGGAATTCTGAACTCACTGCAAGGGCTGCCATTAACTACAACATACAGACTGCATGAGCATCAATTTTTTTTGAACACACAATAAATCTTCATTCATTTCAAAAATCTGTTTACACAAGCTTTGCTACCAGACAATTAAATTACTCATGATTAAATGTTTACAAAGCAAGGTCTTAATTTGTAGGGTTTGTGCCTTTAATAATAACCAGTTTGTTCTAATCATTAGATTTATAGAATATCATTTATTAATTGCTGTTTATATTATTGCTCGTTCCTAAGCCAAATTTAAAAAACCCTTATCTCTAAAAAATATTTGCAGTTTTGTAAGTGCAATCTCAAAACAAATGCTGTTCAGAAGCTTTTAATTTCTAATTAATTACGTTTTTTTTAAAATAGAGATGTTAACGCATTTATGCAAAAGCACATTTACATCACCAAGATAAGACAGATACAGCTCAAACAACAGCAATAGGTACCGACCCCCCCCTCAGAACATTGCCTTGCTACATCAGACACAAAGTATCTAGATAAAGAAAGTGATTCAAGCACACATAATTATCAGTAATCTCAAATGTTGTTATTACTGCTTCTCTATATGCATGTTTTACCATATTTACCTGACCTATGCTGGAGTTTTAGAACATGAGGCTTCATATCCACCACACAGTGATCAAATTCCACATCTAGTTTTTCCCATATTTCCTCCTCACCATTCATCTTGAACAAACACAACGGAACCTGCAAAATCATTCACATTGAAGTAGAAAAAAAAAAAATCAAATACCACTACACATTAGTCTCTGTTCATCTTTGGCCATGCAAAGACAAGCTTTGGAGCTATAACTTAATGTAATCTACAAGCAAATGTTTTGTGTAGATTTGAAAGTGAACAGTCAACCACAGCAAGAGGTATTCAATTACACACAATTGGTGGAAACCCCTGGAGGTGTTTGTGTCCGAGCTGCAGGTGGAAAACAACTAAAGAACAGGTCGCAGACACATTTGTAAGTTTCTCTTCCTTAGAGTTACCAGTGGTTTTTAAAGGGGGAAAAGAAGGAAAACCAGCTCAAAGACCTGTGAGCGACAAGCAATAAAACCAACAAACGTTGTCAGAATTGTTTTTTGTCGAGTGCATTGAAAAGACAGCTCTGTAAGGTCATCTGTCACTTAACTAACTTCCCACGGAAGTACGCATCTTTTTTGTGCATTTGAGATTACAACTAGCACATTTCTTCACCAGCTGACACCGAACACAACAGCCGCGGCCGCGGGGGCCCTTCCCTGCGGACAAACCCCCCTGTCNCCGCTCCCAGGCCCCGCACCCCGGCCAGCCGCCCCTCTCCCCGCGCTGCCCCCGTGACGTGCTGCCCCGTTACCTCGCTCTTCGAGGAACCGGGGAGGAGGAGGAGGTGGCGGGCGAGCCGGGCCGGCGGGCCCCAGCCCCCCTCAACGGGGCAACGGCCGCCCCGGGCAGAGCCGGCCCTACCGAACGGTTTAAACCGACCCCGCTCCCGGCGGCCCGTGCCGGCCCCGCGCGTTTCCGTTTCCGCGGGTTACCAGGCGACGCGGCGACAACCAGGCCCTGCCCCGCGGCAGGGAGCCCGGAGGTGAGGAGGGAGCCCTGAGGGAAGGCGTGCGGGGGCGGATGAGGTTGGGCGGGTCGTTCGTGCCCACAGGCCGATACGGGAAAAAACTCTTGGCCTCGAGGGAGTAAAACTGCGTGGAAGGTGGCCCTGTGACACCGCAGAGTCGCAGCCACCGCCTGTGACCGTTCGCGTCTGAGGTGATTAACGGCGCCTCGTGCCCAGCCGGGCCCACCCAGCGCTTCCCCCAAACACCCGGGCGTACACGGGTCAGCATTCATTGATGGGCACGTTACGAGCCTCAGGAGGGCCCAGCAGCGCCTGAGGGAGCTTTTGTATGTTGCTGTTCGTGGATTCCTGTCTTCACATTTGAATATATCTCTTTTGTGCTCATCGCAAAGTACTTTGAAAAAAGGAATGTGCTGGTACATGGTGAACATGAACATGAGGCTGAGCAGAACCAGTAAAATTGGAACCAGTGCTCCAGGAGAAATGTCTTGAGGGCACAGGTCCAGTCTCTGGGCCTACATAGGGGCGCCCAGAGAGGCTGAAGCCTACCTGCATTGATTGACAATTGCATAACTTCTGTCCAAAGAGAAAGAAAAACTAAAGATTCAAGAAATGACCGAGGTCTTGCCTCAGCCAAAGCTGCAGCCTGGATGGGATGAGTACTGATGTGCCCCAAGCCTTCAGAGGAAATCACTATAGATACACAATTTTCGAACACGTAGATATCCCGATCAAAATACAGAACAAATTTCCCAATTTGAATTATAAAAATATCTTCATTTAAGTCAAACACATTCAATACTTTTTTTTTCATCTTATTTTACTGTGTTCTCTTATCTCTGTAACTGTCTCAGCAGGTTGCCACAAGTAACATGAGCACAACTTAAGGCATTATTTCAAACATCTTTAAAAAAACCCAAAAAGGCAGATTTCACTCACTTGTACCACCTCTGGTAGCAATACATTTTTCAGACATTCTAAGCAAACCTTTCACGTCTGAATAGTTGTGACTCACAAACACCACACCACTTCAAAGACATAACAGGTCACAGGTTTTTTTCTCCCTCTTCTTGCTTCAGGAGACAAGATGGTAAATGCAGTGTAGGAACATCAGCTCCTAAGGGTGATTCTTTAAAATATTCAAATGCTGCAGATGCAGCGAGGAAGCAGGGCCAGCCGACACGATCAGTTGTTATCCGGCTGCACGGGTAAGTAGAACTGGGAAAATTTGCTTAGAAAATCTGAATGTTCCTGGGGCAACTGTCATTGTGCAAAATTTGAATCATTTCAGGGAAAAGTAGCGTTTCTGTGGCAGTGAATGCTAACTTCACTTAACGCCAGCTTCACAGGGTTTTGCCATGAAAGACAAGTTAATGTTAAACTGTGTTTGGATCTCAGCTGCCAGCCTGAACATCCCAGTCAGTGGATGTGGCCACACGACATTGAGACTGGATTCCCAGATACATAGGTTCTTGGCAACTGATCTATGGGGATGTTTAAAGCAGTGATGAGTATCTTGGCCTTAAAGTCAAATGGCATTCAAGGATCCTGCTTAGACATGTTAGGAACCAAAGCACTGTGCACAAAGTACCAGCAGAATACCCTCTGCAGCTGCCAGCCTGAATTTGTCTCTGCATTCGGGAATTAATTGCTGATGAGTACAAAGTATTACATACTTAAGAGCTGTCTCAATCTGTCCTTAAAAATGGGAAGTATAAGAACAAATGATATCAGTTGTACTATTAAAATATTCATGTGCAGCCTTCAAAAAAAAATTAGTGTTCAGAGTTTTTTTAATGGTAGCTGTAGAATCTTATGAGTAGCTTGATCTTAATGTTAAGTGGTCCTTCTAAAAAGTTGTACAGTACTTGCTTACTGTGTAGTTTACTTCTGCTTTTAATCACAGAGAAAGCTTTTATATTCCAGAGGGAACCACAGCTGACTCATGACAATTTATTATAATATAACAAATATTTCTCTGTCACTTTCCCGTATGTTGAAATTATAATTGTTTTTGCTGAATGGAAATACAGACAGAAGCACAAGACTTACCAGACTGGATCATACCAGTAAACTACCTGTAACATAAATCAAATTAAAAGTACAGTTTACTTCAAAGCTGCTTAATAACCAGAAATCATTGCCATTGCTCAATGATGTACAATGCTCTTTTTTTTTCAGTTATATTGCGTAATATTGAAACAGTGGTAAAAATTAACAGTTGTTTAAAAAAACAGTTTCAAGTCAAGTTAGAGTCTCAAAATCATAAATAGTCTTACTAACTGTAGATGATATAAAAGAAGGGTATAAAAGAACCCTTGATCTGCTACTACTGACATTTAAACCATGGTTGTATACTTCACTTCTAAACACTTCTAAACTCAATGGGAAATCTCAGTCTTTCTACTTAGGTAAATTCTGGAAAATCCTAGGCTGATGACCTGCTGTCTAATTAAAAGGCCACTCCCTATCACAGGGGAGCGGTAATGGAACAAACCCCAGCTAATTACTAATGATGAAGGCCTTTCTGTATAAATCAGTTAAGAGCTAAAGATTCGATTGGTGATTAGGTAATGTTAAATAAGAACACATTATTGGCTGAAAATTACTTTATTGTAAAGGGACTGCTATTGAAAATGTCATTTGCGCTTGCATAAGTGTTGGAAATAAGGAAAGAGAAGCAGTATTGTGGGGCTTTTGAAGAAGGCAGAGAAAAGGTAGTGGAAATTAATGGCTGAAATAATGCGTCACAGGCTGTGAAAGAGGCTGGGAGGGATGGTGGGAGGGAAAATAGCTGAGACCACGTTGGCAGAGAGTCCAGAGTTCACCTGGACATTTACGCTCATGGGACCTGAGTTTCCCTGTCTTACATGTCGTGTTTGGTCTCAGTAAGGCCAAGGTTTAGTACTGTATTACTTCTCTGATTCACGCTTGATCTTCACACGGTTTCATGTCTGATGGGTCTTTCTTCACAAGAGTTGAAAAAAAGCCACGTTCTGTTGAAATCAAGAAGTTAGGATCTGATGTTAAATTCTTGAAACGTGTGAAAGCTGAAAACAATATGTCTCATGGACCCTGCTAGGTGAGCAATCAATCTTTGCATCATTGTAAAACCCCTAGAAGAAATACAGTATTTAATTTTTTTTAATATTTAATTTTTCATGAAAGCTGAGCTGCATCCATCAGAAGTGAAGCCACATATGAGAAAAGATGTTTTCATTGGGCATAGGTTGTGTTTCTTCCTTCACTTGCAAAAGACAATAAAACTGACAAGGAATATTCTATAAAAGGAATATTGATAAAACAAATGCAAAGCATTTCCTGTTGCTAGTGAACTTCAGTATTTAATCTGCTTATTTGTCCTAAAAACCTGTGTGCCTGTGAAGGAGTTCCCCCAGCATCAGTTCCTCCCTACACTTGTCACCTGCTTTTTAACACTCCTGGTCCAAAGCCAGGACCTGTGTGTTACAGGTCAGCGTAACGTGGGAGCAACACACAGGATGGGAGTGAATGTGTCAGGCTCTCAGGGCTGCAGCAGTGTTCAGGCTCTGTTCCCATGTAGAAGATGTTGATCCAAGGATTCATGAAATCCCGGAATGCTTTACAACTGGCATTTGGTTTGGGCTAGGCCACCTCTAAATAACACCTCCTAAGAACGGAGCAGGGATCGAAGCAGGGCTCTGACATATCCAGAAGAGAAGTCTTGCTCTGCCTTCTCTCCCCCTGTCAGGCCATTTCATCCTAAATACCCAAGAAGTTTAGTCCAAGGCAGATGAAGTAGACAATCAGATAGGGCTTGAAGATGAATTATGACATTGCTCCCACACTAAAGTGCTTGTTATTGCACCACCAGAAGCTGTGTTACGATTAGTTGAGCTCCTACCTTTGAAACAGGCCGGGAGAGTCAGGTTGCCATCCACACATGGAACAGCTACAGTGTAGGCACAGGACTTCTCTTTATTCTTGCAGAAGAAGGATATAGTTTCACCGTGTTGAATGCCTTCCTTAAGGTCGTTCTGAACTCTCTTCTTCTCACCATTGTATAATACTACAGCTTTCTTAACTGGTATTTTACATGGGCCTGTAAAACAATCCAGTTATAAGTAACATGTAAAGGTACTTAGGACTCTGTTTTGAAAAGTGGGTAGAGTAGATCCCATCAGAAATCGGTACAGGTGACATTTGGGAATGAAAAGTAATTTCTCCCACATGTACATAGTATTTCTGCTGGTATTCCAATGCTGAAGAAATTCAGATCCCTAAGCATGGCTTCAAAAGATTCCAGTGACAATCCAGCAGTTCCTAACTGTTTCTAACCAGTTTCTAACAGACAGCACGTGCATACCTTTGCAGGTTGGCTTTGTGGACCAGTTTCCAGTGTTCTCACATCGGGAATGCTTAGGTCCGTCCAGCACGTAGCTGGGCTGGCAGCCGAAGCTGACGCTTTCGTTGTAGTGGTACGTTCTACGGACAGCAAACTCTATGAATCCATTTTCTATTCCTGTTGGAGTGGGGCACGTGACAACTGCGGTACAAAATCAGAACTTTAGCAATGTTGCAGTTCCAAGAGACACACTATGTACTTTGGAAAATGCCTGAAACTTTCACGGTGGTTCATTTCAGCCTCTTGCGCATGAAAACATGCTCAGGGGAAAGACAGTTTAAAAAAGACACAATAAATTAATATTACTTGTTTTAAATGCACATCTGTTGCAATATGTGGTTATTCCAAAATAGTTAAATGTGGCATAGTTTCACTCAGACCAGTAAAGGTCTTAAGAGCAGGGTTGTCTATTTCTTAGGTTAATCCTAGCGTTTAGTAGAATAAATAAATAAATAAAAAGCATACTAATATTATAAATAAGTAGAATAATAGAATAAAAGTAGAATGCTGGCTGCGCTCTGGAGGGCAGGCTCCAATTCCTCACTGTGAACTGCCTTTAGCAGGTTTTGTTTATACAACCTTTATACCTGCAGTAAATATTTTGTCAATCCCATGTTGCGTGCAATCTTGTTAGCAATCACATTGCATTCACGAGTCTGACTTTCAGAATAATTCTACTGCATGTTTGCAATTATAATTGTAATAAAAACCAGCGAAGGTTGTTTCTATAGTTTTCTATATACAATTCTAGGGAGTATTTTTAGGTGGTGATAGCAGTCAGGAACTTACCCTTGCACTCTGGAATGCTGCTCCAGCTCCCGTTGGCTGTGCAGGTTGCTGTCTCATTCCCAATGAGTGCCAGAGGAGGCATACATTCAAAAGTAATCGTGTCCAGGAAAGAAGAAATATTCCCAGGTTTTAAGCGACGGTAAGAAAGGACTCCAAATTCAGGAAGGGAGGGGGGTGCACATGTCACCGCTAGAAAAGCACAGGGTTCACAGAAATTAAAGCATAAAGATCAAATTATTACTAGAATCACAGGAGCAATGTGCTTGTAACCACATTAACCCACACCACCCTTTACAGAAGCATAGCTAACAAAACAGAAGTTCAGATTAAAAGTCTCAGGAGCCTTACAGTATATAATTCATGATTTTTGATGTATTTTTCAGCCACTATTATGCAGTATATTGCTTTTTCAGCAAAGTGTTTATGCAGAACAGGTTATAGCAAAACCACTTGTAACAGTTGCAAAGGCACATCAGTATCCTCTTTTTTATGCAGGGAGAATGAGTTGGAATGGATGAGTATCTTACCCTCAACTGCAAATAGCATCCCCCATCCTGGCCTTTTGTACAGACCTTTAAATTCTCTCACTAGAACTGGAATCCACACATCTAAACCCAAACATACAGGGTTCTTAATTCTTCCTAACCGTGTTTTGCTTGGCACTATGGGAGGCCTCTGAATAAGACTGTAGGTAATTCTGCACAATGTGAAGGAATCTTTCTGCAGTAAGAGTAAGGAGTGAGTAGTTCTCTAGTTTTGGACCACGTACGCTGACACTGCGGAAAAGCTCCGCTCCACTTCCCATCTGCCATGCATTGGCTCGTTCTTGTCCCAATGAGCTTGTACCTGGAAACAAAGAGACCTGGTTATCAGAAAGCTTAACGAACACAGAGAAGAATCAAGTTGTCCTTTGCAAGAAAGATTTCTCATAAACAGAATTAAGAGCCCAGTTCTGAAACTTTTTTCTAGTTCTGGTACTTACAGACCTCAAAGGAATTTTAATTTCCAGTGTGAAAACTAGTTAGTGTTTGAGTGTTGCAAGTGTCCAGACAGAAGGCTTGATGTTTTGCCATTTGAACCATAGAGTCTATCTTCTGTATTAATTTCTAGAGATGATTAATACTGTGGATATATGTAAGTAGTGAGCCTTGATCTACGATTGCTGATACAAATGTTACGGTTTCTTGGGAGGAGATCCTAGATAATTACATCAATTAGGATCAAACTATTGCAAAGAACTCAGCACTCAGGAACTAAAGTGACTGAGGCCCAGTGTTTTATTGTAATGCCAGCTGGCCTAGTTTAATTTCCATATGCGCTCTAAAAGCCTCTCTCCATCTTCTGTACTTACATTATTGGCACTTGCTCTGAGTTTTAAAGAAATGTTCATGGTGTATCTATCACTTCAATATCACACAGCTGAAAACCAGTAAATTAAAATTAGCAAAATTAAATCAAGTCCAATTGCTACTTTTGGCGTCATAGTTGAATTTATTTATTCCTTATCTTGCTCCTCTTTTGCAGAAGGAGGTAGCTGAGGCTGTTGAGACTTCTCAGTGAATTCTAGGCTGTGTCTCACCTGTGACCTTCCCAGGTAAGCATGGTTTATTGGTTAATTACCCAGGTACCATGAACTGTATACTGCTATCAAATATTTGCCCGCACTCAGCACAATTCTTTTTCTTTAAATGCACCCTCATTTCTAAAACAGGCAAGTAGCCTTGATGCTACAGGGACCAAATTAGAATTAACCTCATGTTTTTGTTTCCTGAGCTCAGAAAGGCATAGAAACAAAATTTGTAGTCTCCAGAACCTATCAGCATAACAATTTAGATGCAGATTATCTTCTCTCTGCTGTAGGATTTCATCTCATGATGTAATAAGAGGATTTAAAATGCAGGGGAAAGCAGTCCAGAATAAATCTTTGCATAAACTCTCTGCTATTTGGATGGTTTCTGTATCTGTAAGGCATTGCTTTGCAGCAGAAAAGCTCCTGACTGAATGAAGTAGCCAAGACTGAAAGGAGCAGGGTCACCAGATATGCAATACGGGGGTTTTTTTAGCTTCTGAAGTGGAGGTGGGCTTTTACGTGCAGTTTTCTAAGTGCCCTGGCTTGCAATGCTGGAGCAGGTGACACTAGAATGTAATGTTGTAGTTCAGGTTATTTATTTAACAGCATGAGGAAGGGAACACTTACCCTGGGTCACACGAGAAACTTATAGAACTCTGATAGTGGAAATCTGTAAAATCAATTTTTCCATGCTGCAAGGGTCCAGGAGTGGGACATCTCTTTGCTGTTAATTAAAGATTTAAAAAGGATATTATTTCATGAGGCATGAAACTAGGCTTATGAAAATGAGTTGATCTTAACAGCATCCTGGTGTCTTTCATGTTTCTCCACTTCCATCGATGTCATTTCATAAGTCTAGATACTCCATGTTTCTCTCAAAATATTATAGGCTTTGTGATTAAGTAATTTTTGACACTTGATTGTCTGAGGAAAATAACTTACATGCAATGAAATGATAAAAAAGAACAAAGAGGGTTACAATAAATGCAGGTGTTACCGAGCAGCCTACATCATTAGAGTATAAGCTCTGCTGGACTGAGTCTGGTTAGGGTTCACCCTGTCCAGGTCAGATTCCATCACCATCCGGGAGCAGAGGCTTAAGGGAAAGCCTGGGACATGGGTGGAAAGACCCTTCCCCTGTTACATGCCCCTCATCTCCCACACACCCAACTGTCTTGCAACAAGTAAGGACAGAACAATCAGAAAACAGAAATGTATCACTGTAAATAGATCCGATTAATCACGTGGATTACAAAATACCCTTTTCAGGTCAGCACACAGCATGTCAGCAAGATGGGGCAAAATCTAGGAAGAGGATTGACTTTGTTTTACTTACGTAGGCACAGCAGGGTATTGATAGGCCACTTGCCCGTCGGGAGGCAGGTGTACTTCCTCTGGCCGGAATTGGGGACAAACCCAGGCCTACAGGTGTATTCAATTTCCTCACCCACATCGTACACGCTTTTGTTTACATCAATTGTGGCAAATAGCACTTCTGGTGGCCTGGGACAGACTGGGACAGGAAGAAAGGAGATGCTTTTCAAGAAATTGGGCAGAAAAGCTGGATCTGTTTTTATCTCCCAAGTGGAAGCCCAGGTTTCTCTATTATCATCAGCTGCAGCACGTTCCTGCACTGAGCTGAGCGGTCCTTCCATGATCAATAGCTGCAGAACTTGCTGAGGCAGCTGATGGCTGTGGTATTAGCCAGGAAAAAATGTGTTCTTCCTCTGCCCCTCGGCAGCTCCAACAGTGGCCCCAGTTAGATTTTGAGTCACTTTTTGTTACTAAAATTTACTTTTGCATCAACGTGGATTTCTGAAGGTTTTCTGCAAAGTGAGTCAATTATGGTAAATTATCTCTGACAGAAGAGGGTAAGAGGGACTTAGAAGCAAACTAATGGATTTCTTTTTTTAATCTGAATTAATTTGGTGGGGTCAGCCTGAAATTAGATGATTTTTATTTTTTTTAAATTAAATATATTTTTCCCTCATTTCCCCAGTTTTTCTGTTGAGTGGGGCAAATGCTCCATAACATGAGACAGTTCTGATTCCAAACTGGCTTTAACCCTTTGACAGCATGAACAGCCCATCACCCGGAGAGTGAGGCCAGGAGGGGAGCAGCAAGGGAGGAAAGGAGGGTGCAGACTGCACTCCTGCAAAGGACGTGGAGAGAGGCTGCTGCTGAGACTGTGAGGAGAGGACAGAGGGATACAAAGCTCCTGCTGTAGAAATGCAGAGCAAACAGAGGGAGAGAGAACACGAGACAGTGCCCAGAGCCCTTGGTGTGGGGAGAGGAGGAGAAAAGCAAGGCAGGAGCGATGCCAGGCAGCCCCGCGGCGGAGGGGAAGGTGAGGTGAGCAGGGAGCTGGGCAGAGGTTAACTCCTGGCACATGTAGGCAGCCTGGTTTCCACAAAGCACTTGACCAGCATTGTCTGAAGACTTTAAAATGCTGTTGCTTTCTCCAGCTTCCCTCATTCACACTTCAGGATAGTCCTGGCTGTTAGAAAGTGGAAGGCGCTTACCTTTCCCTGCAAGAGCGCAGCGGCTCAGGGCAACGACGCACACAGCCAGTGCCAGGGGGTGCATTGCTGTCAGTCTGCAAGCCCAAATGACCCTCCGTCCAGTGTTTCTCCTCTTCAAAATAAAGGCATCCACAAAAGCATGGTTATATATTAACTCTTTGTATTTATTCCCATCCTAGTAAACAGAAGATAAAAGGTTCCTTGTGTTGCTTGTCATCCAGGATGAAACAGCCGTCACATGTTGCAGTCACACATAATGCAGGAATTCAAACAGTGATCTGGGCTGAAAACATCTCTTCTCCCCTTGTTTCTGCAGAGCATCTCCTGTTGGGACCAATGGTGTTGAAAAAGCAACAATATCTTCTCAGCATCTGTAGAGAATGAGGATGTTTGGAATATAATTTTGGATCAAATAATAGAACTGTAAGAAGCTTTTGTTTATCACTCAAGTGTGCACATTTCTGAGTACCAAAGATTCCTGAGCATTGGAGGGACATTGGTATTGTCATACGCCTCCAGTGATGGTACCAACTTCATGCCAGTTTACACTAGATGATGATCTGGGCTGAAACTTCAGGCTTCAGGGGCCTGTTTGATCAGATTCATGTCGTCAATAAGCAGCTTTCAATTAACAGATAACTAAGAGCAGCAGAGACAGCAGCCAGTGCTGCAGGAAAAGTGAAATAATGATTCTAGACTGTGCTTATTTGTGACAAGGGGGTGAAGTTTAGATCCTAGTTTTGGGTGGCATGAAGACTTGTTTTGGTGCTGCAATTTGGGGTCATCAGGTGAAAACTCCAAAGATATCAGCTGAGGTTCTGATCTCTGCAGTTCTCCTAATTTAGCAGAGTTTAACTGCAGGAGTATCTGAAGTGCAACCGAAATAACGTTTGTGTAATCATTGTTCCCCAGTTTGATGTTTCTAATCCGAGTATCCTCCTTCCCTGCTGACTCACAGCCTGTGAGGGGGAGTGAGGGACATTTGAAGCTCTAACGAGAAGCTAGGTTATGTCAAACCCTTACTGCTGTCATCTTAAATAGTTTGTTTATTTTTGTTTTATAAACTTTTTCTGTTTGCATTTAAAACACAGTTTTAGCCACCACATTAAGCAATTAGGAACACACTATTCTCCACAGAGAGAAAATGCTGTGAATGTCCTGCTCAAAATATTTACTGAATACCCAGTGCCAAAGGGCAAAGTACCACCACTAGATCAACAGGGGGAAAAAAAATTGACTTCATTTTCTGTATCTACATCTGATTATATTTCCATTTGTCACTGCCTGCTTTCTCTACAACATTTCACAAGTATCTCTTCCTCTCCCAGAGCACTGTAATCTGTAATGAACTGTCTTGCCTCCGGTTTAAATCCTTCCTCAGATCTGCCTGCTATTTTGATTACATTCTTTCCTGGGTCTAAAATAGCACAGAAAGAGATGGGCACAGTTTTATCCATTTCCACGTAGCCCATGTGAGCATTTCTGGCTCTGCTCAGCAGATGGCAGAGTGTCCTCTACCATATACTGGACAGGTTAAGTGTGACTGGAGAAGTTTCCTGTACTACTTTAAGAAGAGGAGGGAAAAAAGCCTTAAATTATGTGTCTATTAATTTTTCCATATATTTTGTGAGGACTTTACTGCTTTTAAAATTGAAAGTAAAGCGGTAATCACATGTGAAGCTGAGAGACAAATGAATGTTTAAGTATGTGCTTCACACAACTGCATAATCACTGCCAACATTGTGATTCTTTTCGAAGAGGTGTTTCTCAGCAATAAGAAGCCCTAGAACATACGTCACAAATAACTGTGTCTTTTCCAGTAACTGGAGAGGATGTGATGATTATTGTGAGGATTCACTGTGGCAGAGCAAGAGCAAACCAAGCTAGTTCTTTCTGTGTTTGCTGGAAGTACACAACTATACGTAGCATCTCACTGAGGTGGAATATTGCAGAGAAGCTGAACGCAGTGCTCCCTTGTGTGCCACCATGCCCTGGCTGAAGCACTCTTCCTGCCATGAAAGCTGGCCTTGGGACTGAACTTCCTCCAAGGGTGGGATATTCAGATTCCAGCTGTTGTTTCACACGTCAGTCACTGAGTTTCCATGTGTTCACCCATCCCTCTCTGTGGAGCACGGGGGGCAGTGGGCAGACGGGCGAGGGATGTATCCCTCTGCAGGAGCAGGTGCTGAGTCACAGGTCAAACCACAGCCCTTCACGTTGCCAAGATAGTTCTATTAATATTTGTTCAAAGTTCATTTATGCTCTGCACAAACATTTTTATCGCCTCTTCTCAACACATCCAGTATTGCAGTGAGTGCTCCATTGCACTGAAGCAATAAGAAATAAAAAGTAAGAAGGTAAACTGAGGCATTTTTAGCCTTAAAGCCTTAAATAACAGCTCTGGACAAGTTGAAACTGTTCCTACTTCCCAAATGTTAGTTGCATTTCATACTTAATGTAGAACTGTATAGACAATTTAGCCGTATACTTTCATTATGAGCAAAATATTCAGCCAGCCAGAAGCCAAGATCCATTTGGAGTAAATTATTTTCCAGTGAAAGTTTATATTCCATGTGTTTGGAGATGTTGGAAGTGAACACACAGTAACTGTTACTGACCTGAAGGCATGGCTCGGGACATAAAAAGTGAACAGTGGCCGTGTGGTTCTTACAAAGATTATTGTCACACAGTAGCGTGTTTCAGGGGTAAACTGCAGCCCCAGTTACCACTGGTGTTCCACAGTGCTTCTTCTGAAATTACTGAAATAGTGATCATTTTAGTCCCAAGCCTTAAAGCTCTCTAAGCACCCACCAGTTTGCTCAAGTGTAGTGATGAAGTACCTGATCCTGTGTCACTCGAGAGGTCAGAGGCTGGCGCTGACACCTCTCCAGGTGACAGCAGCCTGTATTCTCTGGCAGAGATGCAGAGGTGCTCTGGTTTTCACGTACATAAAGCTTGCAGTGGGCAAAACCAGAGAGCATTTGAAAGCTACTTCCTCCTCTCCACCTCTTCCTTTCCTGCACAGAGAACCCAGAGGATCTCTCACAGCTCTACTGCGACCCAAATGCTGTGAAACAGTCTGTTCCTCTGATAAATCCATCCAAACGCTGCCTAAAAAATTCTGTGCTGTATTTCTGTATTGGGAATGTTAAATTATGAAGCCTTGGGGGCAAATAATTTCTGGGAGAGCTTGATTCTGCAGTAATCAGTTCTGCAAGGGACAGTTTTTGAGATGTGGCCACAGAAGCACAGGGTGAACCTGCACATGTTCTTGCCTGTTCTTTACCTTGTCCCCCACCTTTTTGCCTTTTCCCTCAGGGCGGGTGTAGGGGTTCCCAGCTGCGGTCAAACAGCAGCTGGGCATCATAATGGAGACATCAGAAGAGACAGGGTGCTCTCCAAGCTCAAGCCAAGCTGTTTCTCTTCTCCCATCGAGCCTGAAACAAAGTTTTTAAGATTCCCTTCATCGTTATTGTTCCACTTTCTAGTAAGCGAGACACCACACATCTCCCTACAAGCAGCATTTGGCCTTTAATTTTTATTTTTATATATGTGTGTGTGTGTGTGATTCTGTATTGCCTCAGGCTGTCATCTTGTTTACAAGCTGGAGAGGGTTCAGACCTGGTGAGGATCTGGTGGAAGTTCTCCCAGGAAGGCGCAGTGCTGCCGGAATGCTCGCTACGTTCCTGGTACATCAAAACTGCCATTAGCATCTTACCACTTTGTGATGCAGAGGAGCAATCCTCACTGGTTTTCATCCCAGCACAACTCCATCGCTCCCGATAAAGGACTTCTCCAGGTAAAAGAGAAGGCTCTTTAATTGCCTGTGCCTCCCTCGGCACGTTGCCATCATCCCATCGGAAAGCCCAGCAGACACCAGATTCATTTACCAGATTCATTCTCTGGTTTTCCCAAGTGACAGATGAGGGGATCAGTAATGGAGAAGCCCTTTGGTGTATTCATCCACATTAAAAACTTCATTGAGAAGAGCGTGTGTCCAAGAGCAGCCCGGCAGCGGTGCTCTCTGGCTGCCTCGGAGGCACCCGCTGATATCACCTAATAAATGGGCAGCTTCAATCTAGACAGGTCTGTGATCTCTATTAACCCACAGATATCAGCTCTTACATTCTCTCTGGGCAGAAGTCCAGGGTGTTCCAGATCAATAATTCCACCTCTGGGATTCAGCTCCTGTGCAGTGTAATCAAAGCGTGGGCACTGGTCTCTCCTGAAGCAAAGTCTTCCTGAGCCTGAGCCCCGTCACTGCCTTCAGCTGGGGCTTTTTCAGAGGGATTTTACCAACAGTTTTATATGTGTTTGAATCCATCAATGTACAACTAACAAAATTACAAGATTAGGAATTATTCCCAAGCCCTTATTAATCAACGTGAATAGTTGACTGTGATTTTTCCTCAGATATTCTTAGCAAATTTACTCCAAAAGAGGGAATTCCTCCCTTCACTGACTGACAAGTCTGCAAAAGCTAAAAATGTAGTCTCAGAATGGAAAATTTCACATTGGATCCAGAGGGAAGGCTATTGACTTGGACAAGCTGATTTTTAAGATACTTCTTGAATATTTAAAGATAAATGGATGAGTTTAGGGCTAACGCAACAGGAAAGAGTAGTTTGTCCTGAGCCAGGCGTTCCGCTAGGAAATGCCTGCTGGGATTGAAGCCTCCCTGTGCAGCTCTGGCCGTGGCTGACTCTGAGCCTCCTGACACCCCAGGGTAGACTCACGTCGTCCCACGACTGCAGCGCGGCCCATCAGGGAGTAGGAAGATACCAACAAACTGATTTCCCTTCGTGACAGCCCCAGGCTCCAGCAACAAATGCAGGGTGAGGCCTTTCTGAGAGGAAGCAGGTTTTGAAGGGGCCAGTATCAATAACGAGTCACATTTTCACAAGGGCTCAAATTCTGTTCAGACAACTAAGTGAAGGCCATGCTTTTAGAAGTGCTCACTTTACTGGAGTGCATTTGTGGTGTACTGGGTTCTTTGGAAACGCAGCTCTCTCTTTTGGTTTCCAGAAGCCCCTCGGCTGCTTTGCCGATCTCCCGGTCTCCACGTGTGTGCTCAGCTCTGCAAAGTCTCGTTCGAGTGTTGCGATCTGCATCCCCATCTAGCCAGGCTTTTCTTGGAAGTGCTAGATTTATTTTGTAATTTTAGGTACGAATAGCAAGAGGAATCTGTGAGTTCTCTTTTATTCAGAGAATTCTTTTATTCTGTGAATTCAGAGGTGTATTCTTTTTTATTCATTGCACATGGAAGATTTTTCATTGCCCAGGGAGACACAAAGACTCCGCCAGCGTTTTGGCAGCAGAATGAAATAAAATGACGGTTGTTCCAACGTTGCCAGAGCTGGTATCGGGACAGTCCTGGAAAGAGAAGTTGTCCAGATGTTTTGAAAAGGACAGGTCATGAGCATTCTACAAAGTGCAAGATGTTTATGGTACAACTCAGACAGGCACAGAGAGCACATGTGTGTGTCTGTGCCCGCGACACCTTTCCTTTCGGTTTTAATGTTTGTATTTCTAGAAACAAAATAATCTCATTTTTCCCCCTCATGTCACCTGACCAGTGGGTCATTAACAAGAAGGCCAATGTTTTTCCATGGACCTCAGGGTACAGTCAAGTTAACTGGTATGTGTCTGCTGTACAAGGTGCGGGTTGGTTTAATGGCTGTTCCACACCTTTCCAGCACAAACTGCCCAGCTCTGGTGGACAGGACGGAAAACACCCGGAACCAAACCCTCTGGCTTTTGCCCTTGGGATGCCCCGGGTTAGTTGTTCCTTAGTGGCATTGTGGGGAAATGTCTGATTTTTAAAGTTATGTCTTCTGAAACAAACCCATTTTAAACTGTAATTCATGTTGAAAGAGCATCCGTAGTGTTTTATTTCCATACAAATAGCCATTCTGGGCTATTAAGGCCACCAGCCCTCGTGAAACTGCCTTGGTGCACCCTCAGGAGATGTCTCTTGTTATGATACGTATTAGTCTGCTAATCTTTGCAGTCTTTAATCCACAATACTAGATTAAAAGACCAAAAATAGTTTCTACTGTCATTAAAGGACAGTTTCTGAGGTTTTTTTTGAAAATGGAATTTCCAGTGAGGAGTTGAACGGGCGTGAAATGTGACCAAACAGAACCTTCCTGGTGTTCCGTCTCTGCAGCAGAGGCTTTACACACTTCATTTCTCCTTTAACTGTCACTTGGGGTTTCTGAAATGTTTCTTAGAAATTAATGTCAGCTTGTTTTGTGCGTCACTGTTTTCTCTTGTCAGTCCTTCTAAATGAAACAAATATTTTAAAGCCATGTTTGTCCAGCCAAGCTGGACAATGTCAGTGTAAAGACTCGTGTGGAGCACAGAGGGCCGCGGGGGAGGTGGAAATCCCACCCCTGACAATGGGCTTCTGCCTTCTCTGCATCACCGCGGCACGACAGAACAGCGGCGCAGAAAGAGAAGTGAGTATCCTGCATATTCCAGCTGGTTTCCTTTCACATTTATTCTCTAGAATAAACCAAATGCAACACGAAAGTTACTCTTTCCTGTATTTGTGATAAATTACATTTAGCGGTCAAAAATAATAATTTGAAGTACAATTCAAATCGTAGGACTTGTACGACTCGGGAAAAGGCATCAGGACAGCACCGTGACTCTGCTTCCCTGACACTGTGCTCTTCAAAGGGTTGTGGATGGACACAGCAATGGACATCCTTCTACCTGCAAAATTTTGATGCAAAAAGATGGGAAAAAATAGGTTTTTGCGGGTAACTTTTTGCCAGCTGGCAGTGCTACCCTAAATATTTTTTCTTTAATTAAAGAAGAGCGGTGGTACCAGTTTGCCAGGGCCCATCTAACCAGCAAGAGTACCTTGTCTGCAGCAGTGAGCACAGGCACACGCCTCTGAGGGAGAGGGAAAGGGCAGCAGATATGGTACTTCCCCCTAAGGATCTCTCACTTTCTGAGCATTGCCATGTAGGGAATTTTCAGAGCCAGCTGGTGCCCGTGTTCAGTGACACCCCACAACCGTCTGTCCCAGGCTTCCTCCCTGCCCTGAGCCCACCTCGGTGTCCTGCTCCAGCGCTTGGTTCTTCTGGGCAAGGAGTTCCAGGAGCCCATCGCAAAACCCACCTCCTTTGTTTCTCACAAACCTGAGCGCCGTGTTTCTCAGAATAAATGACAGAGGCTCCCTTGTTTGGTTGGCACAAGGAAGGTCTGTTCTTTTCCCCACATCATTTGAGTGCTTTGTTTGTGTTTCAAAGTCTGAGTCTTTCTGCCTTTTGTTGTGTGTACAGTTGGAGACTGAAAATTTGCCTACACCAGGGAATTGTTCTGATGGACTCAAAAGAATGCGAGTTACTTTTTGGAAGAGACACTCAAAATTTTCCAGAGTGATTGCTGGTGGGAAGGATGAAATCTGCAAAACAACAACAGTAGCAAATACTCCAGCTGAGGCAGAAATTTATATTTACACAATCTAGAAAGAGACAAAACCCATGAAACATCCCAAAGGGCCCCCATCACATCTCAGTGTGTAACAGCACCGAGCTCTGATTGAGCTCCATAGCGAGGAGGAGGTTCAGAGTCCTCCCGATGCGCCTGGGAGATGGGGAAAGAAAACAATGGGTTGTCACTACTCTGAAGAGAACGCGGATATAAAAATGTGTATTTTACACTCAGCATTCTGTATAGCATCAGCCATTTATTTCCCATTCTGCAGAGAGCTGCTGCGAGGGCAATTCCCAAGCAGCAATGAGGGATCTGTGGGAGAGGGGTCTCTGGGGGGATCTGTGGGAGAGGGGGTTCTGGGGGGATCTGTGGGAGAAAGGGTTCTGCACCACTTTCCCAGAAAGCTGAAGTGCCGACATTGTTTCTATGTCACAAAGGGAAGGAGGATTTTGCTGATTAGGACTTCTCAATGAGCTGCAATTTCATCCCTGGCAAATGATTATTACAATGTGCCATTTCAGAATTTTTCAGAAATATGTTTTTCTGGGACATTTTCACCCAGGACTTTTAATCTGTACTTACTCTTCTTTATGACGGCGTTTAGTACCTACATTGAGACTTTGCCACTAGCACCAGCACGTGTAAATGAGCTGTCTGTCACATGAGATAATTTAATAATCAAATCTGTCTAAGGACCCAGGATTTCCCACCTGCCGTGGGAGTAACTGTGTGAGGAAAGGGGCAGGGAGAAGAATGGGAGTGAATGCAAGCAGATCTGTGCAGTCTGTAAAGGCACAGATGCAGAAAGAAAGAGAAAGATGCAGAAACCAGTGCTGGTAAGAGGGAGACACAAAATACTTCTTCCTCCTTCTCACCTGGATCTGGAAAACCCATAGGAGTAAGTGAGAATTATAATTAATAGCTACTGCTCAAAACTTGACAAACTCATGAATGGGAGCTTCAACGCTGAGCTCTACAGGTGGTTTCAGAGAGAGAAAGAATGTGTTGTGTGGAAAAAGAAACCAGGAACATCTGGCTCCTGAAATTTTACTCTGAAGTCCTTGCACTAGTGGGAACTGATAACTGCTTTTGAGTTAATTATGGCAAGTAATTACTCCACAAGAGCTGCTGGTAGAAATGTCTCACATGCTGACTGTGGAAATTCCTTTGGGAGATCAGCCTGGGTGACACAAGTCATTTTTAGGCAGCGGGTTTGCAATGATCGAGTCACCCAATATAAAAGGGACTCAGAAAATAGAAACTTGTTCTGAAAGCTCTTGAGAAAAGGAAGTGGCTGTAATTTGCTTTGAAACGTGAGGAGAAATTGGGTTGTGAACTTCCTTCTAGGTGTCAGGCAGGAAGTGATTCCTGTGTGTTGAGTATTTCTTACAAGCAGGAAATAATAAAACAGAGAAGGAGGGTTGCCAAAGGAGCTGGAGAAAGTGGTCTCCTTGGCTGTGTCTCGGGGTGGATCTGACACGGCACAGAACATGTCAATAGGGAGGGAACAATCCAGGCACTTTCCCTGGAGGAAAGACACACTTTTTAAATTGCTTTTTGATCCAAACGTGGTGCAGGCGGTGCCTGCTGATCCAGCAGAGGAGTAAGAAGAGCAGGATATTGCCCACTATCCAATACTGGGTTATCAGAAGGATATCTGATAAAAAAGGATATCTGTGAAACAGCACTTTGGAGGCAGGGACCTGCTTGCTGGGAGGTTAGAGAAGCTTTATGTGGTGTATATCCCTATAACCAGGCAGCAGTGACGGCGCTGGCTCCTGGACCAGACGGCCCCAATTGGGAACAAATCGCACCCACCACCCAAAGCTGCAGACCAGGTCTCGGGCTGCTGGTGGGAGTGTGAGAGCGGGAGGAGGCAGCAGGCATCTTCCCTCCAGGAACAAATCTTGCCATTTGTACATTTACATACGCAGAAAAGCCTCCTGTGGGTGGTGTGTACCCAGACCCGGGCAGCGAGAGGAGCTGGATGTCGTGTACAGCCAGGGATGGTTGTGTTGCAGCGGTTTCCAAAGGTGTCTGGGATCGCTGGGCACACTTGAGACATTTCTTCTCTTCCTTAATGTGTGTAATCGAAATGTACAAATGATGGGGTTTGAGATAAAATGTTGCAATAAAATATTGCAAATATAAATATTATATATTTATATATAATATTGTATCTAATGTAATATAATTATATTTACATTGCAAATATAAATATAAATAAAATGTTGCAGTAAAGCAATCCTGAGGTGACCCTGTAGTGTCACGGCTGGTGTCACCTGGCTCTTCCCTGGGGCCCAGCAGGGCAATGGGTGGGTGCTGAAGGAGGAGCCTGGGGGCTGTTTGGGTGAATGGATCTCCACCAGAGATCTGGAATCAGGAATGACTCAGCGGGTCTGCGAGATGTTAAGGAACAACAAAACGTACAGATTGCCCCAAACTTGACGTAAGGCGAGTTGCGTCTGCTTCAGCCAGATTCGCCAGCCTCGGTGGCTCTGTTTGTGAAAGCACTAAAGGAATAGGGATAAATACGTTCCATATTTCTTGATGGAACACTTAATGAGAGTACAAAATGTTTCTTTGTGCTCCTCATGCTTTGGCATAAGTTAATTAAGGCAAGGAAAATCTATTCCCTCTGAAGAAGAATAAGGGATTTGAAGCATGTGTAGAATAGGTAGAAACCAAATTAAAAATCTTTATATTTTATTGAATTTCAGATCAAATTTGAAAGGAGTTTCCTGCAAAATAAAAGTCCACGAAGCAAGAGCATATGGAAACAGCTTATAGGGCATATGGCTTGATTCTACAAGTTTAGAAAAAAAGCAGAGCTGACCCTGTCATCAGTTATAGGCTGGAACACCACGGACGTACCAGCTCAGCCAGGCTGCCCCCACAAATTGAGGTTTTCAAAGCAAAAATAAGACCGTGTGTAACAAGTTATCTCTGTTCTGTGGTAAATCTCACTGTGCACGTTTCTCAACAGCAAATAAGGCTTCATCTGAGTTAATTACCTGGCTTCCATTCTTGTGAAATCAACCACATTACACATGCTCACACAGACAGACTTAGGAGCGTGTAGATGAATGGGGGTTAGAGGAACTCTGAATAATTTTCACCCTGGAGTGAAAATGTGTAGCCACAGGAATAATATTTATTTAAAAAAAAATATGAATAGGACTTGGGTTCTTCAATTAGCACATCTATTGTGGTTTTCCACACACGCAGTCGTGATTCATGTGGTGTTTCTCTGAGTATATGGAGACACTATAAACTGCAGTATGAGAGAAGGTGTGTGTGCCACCGGCGGGTCACAGGGACTTGTGAACATTTTGTGCATGATGAGCACAAAGGAAGTTGAACGGTTCTGGTATTTTACAGGATACTTCGTTACGTTGTCAGTGAGCTGCACAAAAGCAGACTAAAAGTCTTTTGTCTGTATGTTGGGTGCATCAGTTAGTGAGAAAGACTTGCCATGTTTCCTACACTTCTTTTGAGGATATTCATACTGTAGGTAAATTAAAGACATACAACCCGCTGTGCACAGCTGGGTAGGGGTTACTCTGCTCTTTGGGGTGGCAGTGGCTGAGGTGCAGGGTGGCAGCCGGAGCTGCCGGGCACCCCAGCCTGTCACTGCCAGGTCCCTGCCTGGGCCCAGGGCTGATTTGGAGGGAAGGTTTCTGCTTCCATGGCTGACACCGAGGGAACTGGGTGCCTGTGTGAGCTGCCCTCCGTGTCTTCGTGTGTGAAGGGAGGCGGCTGCGTGTGTGAGGCAGAGAGAAGGGAGCTGAGGGGTGTCTGTGTGAGGGGAGCTGGTGTCTGGGTCTGTGAGGGAAGCCTGTGTGTGAGTGTGTGAGGAGAGCTGGTGTGTGTGTGTGTGAGAAGAGCCAGCCTACGGGGGAGAGCTGGGGGGTGTGGTGGGTGTGTGAGGGGAGCTGGTGCGTGAGGAAAGCCTGCGTGGGTGCGTGTAAGAGAGAGAGAGGGGGGAA
>VXBJ01003939.1:205064-266775 GCA_013400055.1 Nycticryphes semicollaris
AGATTTGCATTTCCTCACCTCTTGTCCCCCTGTCCCCCCTCGACCCGGGTTCTGCTCGGCTCGGCTGACTTTACCCGCCGAGCCCCCGCCTCGGTGCCCGCCGTCCCCTGCGCGGGGCGGGCGGGGGGAGACTCAGCCGGCGCTACAGCCCCTGCGGGAGAGGCGGGGGGTTTCTGTTCCAGGCGGAGCGGCGCAACTTGTGCAGCCCTGCCTTTAACTTTGCGATCCGCGCCTGCTTTGTGTCCGCCTGCTGCAGGGGGAACGGGAGGGCAGGGAGCTCGGGAGCGCGCAGCGCCGCTGCCGCTACGGTAACGCGTGTAGGAAAGGGAGGGATGTTTTTTTAAGAGAAGGGCTCTTGCCGGAGAGAGGGGAGGAAGGGAGGAAAACTTCCTACCAACACCCTGATTACTAAGCTGCTAGGGGAAAAAATACACCTATGGGTTCCTGCCGTGCCCTCTCCTGGGCAGCACCGCAGCTCCTCGGCAGGCCGAGCCGCTCCGCGCTCCGGCCGCCCTGCACCCCCCGCTCGCCCCCGGCCGGCGAGTGGGCGAGCGGAGGTGCTGGCTCGCTCCCTGTGCCCTCGGCCCGGTGAGGCAAGAGCAGCGGGCGTGTGCCCTTGTGTTTTGTACACCCAGCGAGTGCGCAAAACAAGCAGCCTGGGCTTCCTTCCCCTCCTTGGCCCGGGCTGCGGCTGAGCGTCAGCCTTGCGCTGCTGCTGAAGTTCTCACCGCAGGTTCCCTTGCTGAAAAGGAGAGCTGTGATTTATTTTAGCCAAAGGTGTAAGAGGTCTAGAGGGGTCTGCACCCGTCTGGCTCTGTGTCTATGGGCAGGTGCCTTGCTCTTTTCCTTTCTGTGTAAGTGCCTGGGCACGGAGCGGTGCCTTCCTTCTTGAGTTTTCCTCAGTTTTCATGCTGAAGAACAGACTGTGATTGCTCCAGAAATTATTGAAAGCGATTTGCAGAATAAGGGAGGAGAGAAAAGGAAGGAAAACTGAGATAGGTAGGCTGCAGAAGAAATAAGGAGAAATAGGTCAACTTTTTCAGTTGTTGTTTTTTATTAATTTTTCTCTATTTGAAAAAAAAATAGTGCAGTTTAGTATTGTAAAAGTGAGCCCTTCAGGAAGTGGTGCGGAGTTAATATAAACCATAGTGAATTGGGAGGTGTGAAAGAGTGCTGCAGGGTTATTGTCAGACTGTTTGTGAAGATAACGAGCACAATTAAAAACCGAAGTGGAATACTGTCAAGAGAAAAGGCACCCGCTGACAGGATGGATGTGAAAATGAAAGGGTTTCCTGTAGCTGACAGGTGGCAAGAGTAGCTGCGCTCTTTTGTCGTCTTCTTGCTAAGGAAGCTCTTAACATTCATCGAGTGAGCGTGTGACAACTTGAAAACTTCTCATTTCCTCATCTGAAGATGGGCAGCTTTTGAATAAGCATCTACCCCATAAAAAGGGCTTCATCTGTTTCCAACAGGACACGTGCCAATTAACATACGTTTTACGATATAAAGAACAGTAAATACTACCTTTCAATGAACTATGCGAATAGATTGTTTTCTTAGGTTATTTTTGGGCAGGTAATATTTACTGGCATAGTTTAGTGCCTCCTGATCTTCTTAAACAACTTTCACATATCTACTTTGTTTCACAAGTGTTGGTATTTTTTAAGACCTTTTACTTAAAATACCTTGTAACTGATCAGGGAGTCAGCTGCAGCTGGTTTGTGTGTGAATTCTGCTCTAATACTGAAGAATAGCTGTGCTTTTACACTAGATAAGGGGAATGTTCAAAAGGATGAAAAATTATCTAAAGTCTGTTCAGTGTTCACAGTCCTGCCGTCAGCTTTAATGCAATGGCATTTGCATGCTTCTGGTACGTGGTTTTTACTCTTGTGGAGACGAGATACCAGCAGCAGAATGACAGTATAGTGCAGTCACATATCCTGCCAAGCAAACAAACAAGTCTGTATTTCTCCTGGGTTTATTAGTTTAGGCCAATTTATGACAATAATGGGTCAGGGCTGTTGCACAGAAGTGTATGAAAGTGCTCCAAGCTATGTAATTTCAGTTTCCACCTGAAATAAGTGTACTGAAGGTTTTGTCTCTTCTCTAAATGAATAAATAAAGTAGGAAAATTGTTGATACAATTTTTTTTTTTACAAACACTTCCACAAAGCTTTATAATTAAACTTTGTGTTGTTGCCTACAGCCTGCTGGCTGGCTCCTGCGGTTCATGGCTTTGGTTCATTTGTCTATTAGTGAAAGCAGCTCCAGCTCCAAAACATTCTGCAAAGAGGGAAAATGCAGAGAAATGTTTATAGGGAGGACACTCAAAATATTTATTTTTGTGGAAAGCGAATGTTGAATGTTTAAATATAAACAAATAAATAAAACCAACAACAGTGCCAGAGGTGTAATGTATGTTGGAACTCTGGCTACCAGGTAGAAGGCTTGTGTGTCACTGGTCATTGGCAGAGTACCAGAGGCACATCTGGATTTCCTTTGGGAAACGGAGCAAGGAAGCTGGGAGTACAGTCAGTATGAAACCAATGGGCCTGTCTTCTTTCCAGACAACAAAGAGCTGAGGCGTGGAACAGCACCTGTGTGCACTCCTAAAATTCGGATGAAAAACTAAGTCTGGTTTGTTTTGTAGGCCTTTGCTAGAACGTGGAATATTTCACATTGCTGTTAAGTATATGTGTGACATTAAATGGGTTGAAATATTATGCAATAATCACAGATGATGATAATTGTAGATCCAAAATAGCTTGTAAAATAATAATAATAAAAATATTGTTGCCAGAAGCTGAAATTACAGAGCTGGTGACAGCTATTGTTCTCCGCTCTAAAGCGGGTGGGCTGTTCTGTGTTGTATATTTTAAAATCTGTTCCTATCTTAGCAAAATCTGAAGTTATTTAATATGAAGCTGTTTTTATGTTGATATAGATCATCGAGAAGAAATTATAACTAAACATGCTAAGACAGGTCTTTTTTTTTCTTTCTCCTTTTTTCATGCAGGGGATTTGGGAAGCAAGGATTTCAGTGCCAAGGTAAGCCCCGAGTGCGGTGTTGGCTGGTGCATATTGTGGCGTCTGACTCTGAAGGCAGCCAAAACTTGCCTGCAGCAAGAAGGAAGCAAACCTGGAAAAACTAAGCAAGCATCTCAGCCTATGTAAATTCTAAAGGCAGGCAATTATTCAGTTAAATAACTATTGGCATTTACAGCATATACATTGAACAATCAAGATACTGTTAGTACTGTATTAACACAAAAAATGAGTGGTTTTTTAAAAAATTCTTGTCACAGTAAATGTCACATAATCTGCATGTAATGCAGCCTCTAACTTTTCATGAAAATAATCTCTGCAATTTAGCTTTAGCAGAGACCATTTTTCACATCAGAAGCTCTTGTCTGTGTGGGCGTTTTGGAAAATGGATTCACTTTTTAGTCATATGGCTTCTTTTCATAACCCAAACTCCCCAGTTTTAATTTTCATGCTCTGTAGGCTCAGAAGGACCTTTGGTTTGAACTACATTTTAGGACAGGCAGCATTTTCTGTCTTATGTAATACCCAATTACAAAAAAATCCACCCCTACAGACTCACCAACTTAATAAATTCTACTAACCTTGAGAAGCTGAAAGCTGCTGTAGTGGCAGATATCCATGTACATGAAAGCCAGAGCATGATATGCTGAATTCTCACATATTCTGTATTTTTGCCAAATTCTTATCGTTACTTAGCGCTTAATCATGAAGTAACCACACCCAACTGTTGTTATTTTTTCTATGTTATATGTCTACCTAATTGGGATGAGGCTTTTTGTTGTCTCCTTCTCTTCCCCCACCTTCTTCCCTGTGATTTCACCTGCAGATATCCATTGTGTACTCATTAGCTAGCCTTTTGGTTGTGTCTTCCCTTATGTTTTTCTAACGGTGATCTGCTAATGCTTCAGAGCATGCTTGATTATCCTGAATGTTGTTTTGTCTTAGTAGTTGGTGAAATTATAGATTCTGTGGTATTTTTGTGGAAGTTGATCCTTCTTGAAACTAAACCTCTGAGAGACTGCATGTAAAAGGACGATGCCTTTTAAAGATGTTGCAATAAATATTTTTCTTTCTGCAAGTAGAAACTTGCAGAGAGACATAAGTGAAAGCCTTGTGTGCTGTACTAAGGTAAGCATACAGCTGTGGTTTTACTGTGAATCCTGTGTATGAATTTCTCTGCATCCCAAGATGTTAATACTAAATTCTGTAGGTATCCTCCTGGTTTGTGCTACTTTACTGCATCCAGAGCAGTGCTATGGATAAATACCTAGTCCTCAGTCAGCCATGGGATGGCATTTCCCAAATCCCATTCAGGACGGCTCAGGGATTCATAGTTAAGGAGTTATTTGGATATTTGTTAGATATTTCCATTGGTATATGGAAAATAATTGGGGCTGCATCTAAATGATACAGTTATTTATCTTCAGCTGTGTCGTCTGTACCGTGTTGGCTGTCTCTTGTTTTCCAGCCTGGCAGCCAGTGGCTCAAACTGGCCGCTCTCCACTGATGTGAGCCATAGATCCGGTGGGGTATGGCACTTCACTCCCTGTGTTTTGGGGTCAGAATCCCTCCTGCCATAGTAATTCTAGCTAGGTAGGAATAGTTTTGTCTGATGAGCACTGATCTTTATAAAGCTAACTAGAAATTTGAATTCGGTCTCCTCTTTCCTCCAAACACCATGTGTGAGCACAGCACAATCAAGAGTAAAAGCAGTGGAACAGCTTGATTTTTTTTTTATAATTTTTATTTTTGTTGTTGTTTTTGTTTTTTAAATACTTGAGAAGTGACATTCCTGAGAAATCTAAACATGTTCAAACCTGACTCTTGTATGTATCAGAGCAAGTTTCTCTTTGATGGAGACTGTGGTAGTCAGTGTTCTTGTCTGTATTATTACACAGTCCAAATCTCCAAGAAATACTCAAGTTTCAGGTATTTTGTAGGAAATTGTTGGTGAACTAATTAAGCAGTGGAGTTTTTGCTTTCATTCATTAAATTGGATTGTCATCAAAGTCAAAGAATTCATTGTCTTGGGATAATGGTCTTGAAAAATAAAGCTCCATGACCAAGTTAGGCAGCTGAATCACCTTTTTTCAGCTTTCTAAAGATTGCATCTAAAAAGTCAAGAGCTAAAGCTGGGAAGAAAATTTAGTGATCAAAATTAGTGAAATCCTGAAGAACTAGGAAAAAAAAAAAAGGTGTGAAACTAGAAGGTAGGTTACCAAAACCCCCTAGTTTCTCTAATAAAGTGACTGGCTTTACAGAAAGATGTGATAACTGAAGAATAAAATGGAAATTTCGGTGTGACATGAAAAAAAGAATATTAGTGACAGTCCCAGTATAACTATAGTTCTTGCTCTGTCAGAGTTTCTGTTATAAGAAACTTTTTCAGCTCTGTTTTTGAGAGCGTTGTAAAACCTTCCCACTAGACAGAAACTTGGTGTCAGGCAGGTTCCAGTGTTGGTGGTTTTTATTATGTCCAAAGTTGTTTTAAATTCCTGTGGCCTTTATTACTGGAGGGACGAGGAAAGGTCCATAATGGTAATGCATCCAACTCAAATGATGTTTCTCCTCTCAGAAATGGCAATTATTCTATGAATATTTGTGTTAGTAATTAAACAAAAGTCCTAGCTTAGTGTTTATGCAGTACTAAACATTGCAGCTAACACAGTGAGCTCTTATATATTTTTAAAACTCCCTGTAAAAAGTGTCACAACAAATACAGTTCAAGGTTTATTTTTAAGACATGCCCTTGAAAGAAAGAATTTTTATTTTATGCTTAAATTTAATTTTCATTTAAATTAAATCTTAATGCTATACTGTAATGATCTTTGTTGGAACCACTAATACCTTTTTTTCATCGGGCTTACTTTGAGCCTGGGAACATGTTTTCGATTGTATGCAATCATTTTTATCTTCTGATTTTGATGCTTGTACTTCTGCTGCAATGCTCAGCATTACATAAAAACATTTAAATGAGTTCTTTGGAATTGAAGAGAAATATTTTCATTTATTTCATTAAAAAGCTTTGCTTTTTTTTTTTTCTCCTTATTTCTATGGGATCCCTGTGAATTTGCAAAAGACAATAAATTCAATTTTGATGTGGCTCTTAAAGCCCTTAATGCAGCAGAGGGTCAGGGTGCAATTGCATTATTAGTGCACAAATGCTTGGCAAGGGACAGTCCCCATCGTAAGTCGTTTGTCTTAATGTGTGTGTTCCACCCCAGCTGGTGACTCTGTGTGGGCAAACAGGTACTCAGAAAGGCTACTTGGGTTTACAGCCAGGAGTTGTGGTGTGTTGTTCCGTGGAGAAGCTGCAGAATTCTGTTGCTTTATTGGAAGTCAGTTTTTGCAGAGAGGGTTCAGCGTCGAGAAGTGTCAGTGGTTGAAGTCAGGGCCTGTCTGTGGTAATGGGTGAATTTGAAAATGAACTTGAAAGAGTTTGCCTGGATTAACTCTCTCCTAAGGAGTATGTGCTTTGCTGCCTCCTCTTCTCAGGAAGCATTTTGCTGTGTGAGATTTGTGGGTTTTTTTGTTGGCACTATACTAAAATGTGGTGCTTTTGAAGCAGGAGTTCTTCTTATGCTGTTTTGTTTTTGCTGTTTTCTGTTGCTTGTCTTTGTGATAGTGAAAACATGATGGTAAGATTATTTAAGTGCATTAAGGCTTTGTTTTGTTTTCTTACATTGTCAAGTGGGACAGCAAGCTGTCTGTAACTCTGAGAGCTTTTCTCTGATGTGCACCTGGAAATACTGCAAGAAGAAAGTGAAAAATGGTATAATCTAAACCGTTTTTCAGTCTGCCACTATGAAAGTTCCTCTTTTTAAGAAAGCAGGCTTTAAGCAAGCTTTTAATCTACACTTTGACTTAATCTTTCTTTTCATACTCGGTGTTAGGTTCTGAGTACAACCTATATCTGTTTCTTTCAGTTTGATTGGTAAGAAAAATGGGGTTTTTTTTCCTGTTGAACAGAGCACACCAAATAGTGGCTCACTAAGGTGTGGTGAAGGTCTGCTGAAGAACCTGTATCCATGTATGTTCTGAGTTTAAGTTCAGCACTGAAGGCTCAGCAAGTTCCTTGAGGTGAAAATATTTTTAGTTACAGTATTACGAATGCGCTCAACTCATGTTCCTGGTGAAGGGCCTGTGGTCAGTTCTCTACACGTGGCCAACATTTGTAGTTACCAATTGCAAGTTTTCCCTCTTAGGTGATTTCTGCAGGGTCTACTAAAGTGTAATATTCTGCTACAGTTCAGCTTTGAAATATATTTGGCTTAAGGGTAATAACTAGTGAAGTAAGAGTTTCAGGTTTGTTTTCTAATTTACTTTAATCAATCTCCATCTTTTTTTTTTTTAAGCAAATTATTATGTTTAGCCAATCTGTGCAACTATTGCTCTTTCCACTTTTTTCTTATTTTCCCTCAATTTATTTTTAGACATTTTTTTCTGAAAGTTGAATTTTATCTGAAGTTGATGTGGTTGGCTTTTTGGAGTAGTTGGTGCCATGCTAGCTACGCTTCCTAACAGTGCTGGCTCTGGGCTACTTGGAGATCTAGAGTAACCACTTCACTAAAAATGGAAATGATTGGGTTTTATTCTTTGCTACTGCCCTTGCAAATATCATAACATTAGCACGTTAAACCATCCCTTCATTTCCTCTGTGCTGTTTATCTTTTATCCACTAGTTCTCAACCTCTCTTCTACAATGAAAAGAACAAAAAATCCACAGATGCTGCTTCCTTTTTAAATCATCTGGTTTTGTTTAAAAAGTGGTATTAAAGGTCTGTATAGAGAGGTGGTCAAGAAACTAATTTTTAATGCTGTATTTGATCTAATGATTTGAACCAGGGCAACCTCTGAACTCTTGTGACCTGCCTGACAGGTACAGTTTCTGTTAATTCTCAGTTCTGTTATGATGTGTCTATGAAGGAAGCAACACAACTAATTCTTTCTTGTGTATGGATCAAGGCTTAATTCTTGGTTTTCCTTCTTAATGGTTGTGTTTCCCCTACCAGCAGTTTTCTTGTTCATTTCACTATCTTCATTTTCCTTTGTAACAACTTTGTAACAAAAAAAATGTATTACATTGTTACGTTGTTTCTCATAGCAAATATTTTCTGTGTTCCTTCCTTGGAAATGTTATTGTCAAAGGGTGGATAAGATGGAAAGGAAGTTCCCCTCTCTATGCCAGGACTGTTTCTCTTGTACAATTATAATTTTTGTGGTAGGATTGGGAATTACAGACCACAGTTTGGACAATGTGTGTGTGTTTCTTTGTACTTTTTATATTACTCCTTAGTCGTGTGCTGCAGTTTACATTAACTAATATTTCTGTAAGCCTGGGATTGAGAAATGAATTCCATGGGAGTCACTCAGTCTCTGACTGTGCGTGCTCCGTATGTAACTTAACAGTGTGAACTCTTATGAAATGAAAACTTACTACAGATATACTTAATGAAGCTGACTCAATGTATTCTTGTGCATATAACTTGAAGGAGTCTGTACAAAAATGGAACCCAAACACATACCCTCCCCAACAAAAAAAAACCCACCAACCCCAAAAAACCCAAAATAAAAACCCACCTGGGAGCATAAATTGTGTCTATGCAGACAGTTTCTGTGGTTCCTCAGCCACCTTTGTCCTTCCCATTGGCCTTTTGCCTGCAGACTAATCTGTGGGCTGTATATCTGTGGACTCCTCAAAAGGAGTAATTGTAATGATCTGCAGATAATCTGACATACAGGTTATAACCAGGCAGATAAGATGCTTGTTGTGCATTTGTCTTGTCAACTTCTGTTTATTCTTTCAGCCCTCCTTTGGCTGTCCCTTCCCTTCCCTTTGCAACGTGTGTCCCATATTAGGAGGAAATCCATTGCTGTTAATTGCCTGATCTTCCCAGTCTAAGGCAAGATCCTGTTCCCATCCCCACAGCTGAACTCTGAGAGATCTTGGCAAAATTACCCACGCTCCAAGTTTTTACCGAGAACAGCATTGGCATGTGAATGGAAGTCCTGAGTCTTAGTGAGTGCCAGTACATCAGTGTTTGTTCAGATCAGGAAAGCCCTTTGGAAATGCGTATCCCAGTCATCTCCACTTCTAGAGCGCTGTGGTTTGCGTTGCTGGGTGGACTGGGAGCACCCAGAGTGGGTTTCCTTTGGGCAACACCCAGCAGAGCGCTGTGATACAGCAGCACCTTTAACCTCCCCAGGTGCTGCTGCAGCTCACCCCACATGAACCCCCTGAAACGGGGACTGCAGGGCTGTCTAGGTCCCAGCACTGCTTCCCTCTCCAGATGTGCTCTGGTTGGAGCATCACTTGGTAGCACAGACGTACTGGTTATGCTTTCAGCAGCTGTTTCCTATGGGGAAGGGGGATGTGTTGTGCCTGAGCATCAGTGCTCTGCGGAGAGGACAGCAGGGCAGCTTCATCAGGAGGGTGAAGGTATGTGTCCCTCGTTGTGGGCAAACTCTGCTACTACAACTCTGTGCAGCATAAAAGAATAAAATGCATCAAATAGATGCATAATACCCAATTCACTAAATGTGCAATTGACTCTGCACAGAACGTGACAGTAAAATAGAGAAATACACCATTGTACTCGTGGTTTTCTAGAAAATTTCCTTGGTGATAATGTGCTCATGAAAACTGGAATGTAATTAAATCTTAGCATGCAGCAAAAGGGTTTTTTCTTATATTACATTTCAAGGGCAAAACCGTCCTCACCCTTCCCACACTTGTAACCTGTTAAGTTTTGTTTACTTGAATCAGTCAGATATCCCGGCAGCGTGTTCCAGTTAAAAGAAACTGACTGTTCCAGTGCCCTGGATGTAATTCTGTGAAGCTCTTCAGCTTCTAATTAAACACGTGGGAGTGATAGCTCATTCTGAGTTGACAGATAAACTAGTTTGGGTCCTGGGCAAGATAAAGTTTGGCATGTTCTTTATTTTCCCCTCTGCTTTGGTGTAACGCTCACATCAACTGCTGATATGCAGCCACATATGGTGTTAATTTGATACAGGATTTTTGTGGATGTGACTTATGCCATGGGTGGAATTTAATGAAATGTTGGAAAGAAAGTTGCAGAGAGATAAAGAAAACCAGATTTCACTGTTAGGATGCAATGATGATTATTGCTTCTACGCTTGTTTTTGTGGGCTGTTTCTCTTTAGGGTGAAAGGTAAAAATAATAATTTATTTGATAAATACTTTTAGCTCAGTTTCTCAGTGTTTACATCTTCAGTAAAAAGCATGAAAGTTGAAGAGCCAAGGACTCTCTTGTGTATAATTAATAACAGGAACTATGCTTTAAGTGTTCTGAAATTCTTGTGATGCTGAACATGATAATTCTGACTGATTCCAGCAGTGCTTGTTGAAGGCCTGGAGAGCCTGGGAGCGCCTGGGAGTTGATTATTAGCTGTTAATTTTTCAGTTGCAGTTCTTGATGAGTCCTGCCTTCCATAGATGTGATTCACAGCAGTTACCTTGTCAGTCAGGGAACCGAACACGTGTGTACGCACCGTTCTGTGGCTTTTGTTGTCACTTGCTCTGATCTCTTAATGATAATTCAATTTCCATGAAGGTTTTTTGGTTCCTTTCTGCAATTATGTAACTTAGAATGGAAGGCGCTGCAGACACAAATGCCCTTTTTTTCAGAATGTCTTTCTGGTGACTTCATGTAGATTTTGAAATCACAATCCTGCCTTTTTCAATGAAAAACTTTTCCTCAAATGAGCTTTATTAGAGGTCTGGAGTATGTCCCTATAAATGTAGGAGCTTACTGGAATTATTATTTTTGTTTGTCTCTTACTGTTTACAAAATGTCATGTAAAAAATTTAGACTGATACAGAAACACTTTTTTAGACTCAAAATGCAAGTTTGTCAAGAAACACCAAAAATGTGTCCATCATTACTCTTAATTTGCTGGTTTTTAGTTTTTAAAATGAAGCTGCAAAACTCTAATTGTACCTCTAATTATACTTGTCTCTAAACAATGGCCAGTCAAGATGTAGAAAACCTTTTACTCTTCATTTATGGTCACATAAATAGGCTTTGACACTGTGAGAAGTGCCTCTGAATGGACTATGATCAGCACAAACAGCTTGTATGACACACTCAAGGCTTCATTTACCTTGTGTAATAGTTGGCAAGTTGTTTTCTTTTTGCTAAGAAAGTAACCCATATTAACAAAACAATTATATTTTTTTTTAACTAGAGTTGCAGCCATTTCCCCCCCTTTTTTTAAGCCTCAATTAAAATAATTATATAAAGCTTTTAATATTGTGTGTGTTGCAAGCATTTGCATATAGATAAATGAAGTTTGTAATTGTATTTTTTTTTATTCTGGAGCAAAATTTTATGAAGATTGTGTTTCTGAAAATAGATATTTTTTCCCTCCAAATGAAGCTTAGAATGATAGCATAACAAAAGTTGGCTGGTGCCAGTTTAATTAACCATTTTCAAATTCTAAGTCTCCAAGAATCAGATGGTTAGAATTTGGGGTTTCAAAGCCATTAATGACATGCATGAGTGTGTCTCCTCAGTACATGTTAAAAAAGATCAGTGACTCAAAACAAGCGCATTCGACACCATCGTTCCTTATTTTACTGTTGAATGTGGGAAAAGTGTGTACTGCAAGGTTCAGGCAGAAGAGAGATGTTGGGATTTCAAAGTGCTGAACTTTGTTCTCCATGTAACTCTCTTTCCAAAGCACAGACATTACACTCTTCATTTTCATTTAACATTAATAGCATTTTTAACTTCTCTGGAATGTGCGCTAAATGTGTTATTTTAGTTCCTCTGTAAACAGAACACTCTTCATGGATGAGGAGGAGCTGGAACAATAGTTTATCTGCTTTCAACTTCTAGTCCTTGTTGGGGTTTTACTGTGGTTTTTTTAGCACCAGAGCATCAGCCAGAAGCCATTTCAAAGTATACTTGTCCTCAGGAAATTGATTATTAATAGTAAAAAAAAGGTGACTCTTTCTCTTCTAGCAAAGAGTGCAGAAATAAACCTTATCTTCGGGAAGATACCTGTTGTGTATGCTAGGGTTTTAGTGGGCTGCTTTTAAAGGTTTATCCTAAGATGTTAATAATGACCTGCATTCTTAGCACTTCTCTCTGCAGATAAGCTGAAACAAACTTTAGGGAAGTGCAAAGTGATCCCCCTCATTTTGTTTTTGCTTGTGAGAGAGGGTGTCTCTGCAGTGTCTTTCCCCCTGCTTCTGTGCCGCACTGTGTGCATTTCCACAGCAGCTTCTGATCCTCTGGGCAGAGAACTGTCACCTGGTGCCACCTCTCCTCTAGTACCTGTCACCTCAGCCAGCATTCCATTCTTTGTGCTCGGGCTTTGAGCCACAGAGGATGTTTGTGTGTCTGAAGATGATGCCACCCTGCGAGGTGATGACAGGCTCTGGGCATTTCAATCTGCTCCCATTCCAGAACTGTTTATAAAATAAAAGGATTTCAACCTAATGATTCCCTGAGCTTGTTTGATGTGAAATAAATGTGAAAAAGATGTTACAGTAAGACTAGAAATAGACTAATGCAACAAGAGTATATATGTTTTTTTCAGGTTTTTCCATCATGGCAGGTTAGTTGATTGAATTTGTGATGTGCCTTAAAATTAGTCAGATTTTGGATTGCTCTTACCTTGTTTGCTAACTTTTACTTTAAATGAATTCAGTTTGAGAGCGTTCCAAGTATGTCAGTTCTATATCCTCCTCTCTTGTCATCAGCTTTTACAAATTACATCTGTTGGATAGATTTTTTTTTTATGAAACGGAACTTTGCTGTTAATACAAGCAGAAGCGACCACAGCAGAAGGCAGTAGGGATGCTCCTGTGCAGGGGTGTTTTTCAGTTCTTCCCCATGTCTGTAGGCCCACTGAGACAAGTGTTGCAAGATACAGAAAGCAAGGAGAAAAACAATCCCAGGTTTGTTTCCAGTATTTTGCTGCCTATATATTGTTCAGAATTCCTTCTGCTATTACTGAGAGATCCTCAGGTGTGAGCCTTCAAACCCCAGTAAAGGCTCAATAAATCTGGTTGTGCAGCTCAGGGAGACTGTTTGGTGCGGTGTCTCCGTTGCTTTGTACGTCTGTGACAAATGAACAGGGCTGTTATAACTGTCTAAAGACCCTGGGGGGTGAAACATACCTTTTGTTAAATACAAAAACTTACTAAAATTCCATTCTTTTCACAATATATGAGTGGGTGAAAAGGTGGTGTTTTCTCATGGTAATTTATTTTTTGTGTTGCTATTTGCTTCTCTGAATCTGGCCTATCTATTGGTTACAAACAGTAGGGGTTCTTCAGGTTTCTGAATTGGCTATGCAGTAATATCCCTGGTTTACCTCTCAAAAAGCATTGTAAAACTGCGTAGCTGCTGAAGAAGGCTTTGAAGTGCAAGTGGTGGGTATGTTTTATGCGTTTTTCTCAAAAGTGGTGTTGTTTCCTAATAGGTCACACACTCCTTACGCCAACCGCACAGCGCTGCCGCGTTGGATGGTTTTACAGGGTGTTGTGTGTGCTGCTGTTGCCCATCCTTTCACTGAGGAGTACTTCAGTGTCTTGTTCTGCCTTAGGTACCCAGGTGTGCCTGAAGAATACTGCAGGCTGTAAAACTGATGCCCGCCCCTGTTGACTACTTGCAGGAGTCAACAAAGGTTATCTTGAAGATTTCTGCAAAGCTGAAGCCCTGTGTCAGCTCCTGCTGCAGTGTAACGAGGAGCAGTGTGCGTGTCGTGTTTGTGTAAAGTGCTGTTTGCTCAATGAAGCTTGAGCTCAGGTTTCTTTGGAGGCTTTGCAAAAGCAAAATTATGTTGTATATTATTAAACCCGGAAGGAGGCCAGGTGTCACTTTCCCTTTAGCATATAAATATATCATATTACAAATATTTAAGGCTTGTATTTAATTCTTAATTTGGTGTATGCTGCATCATCGTTTTGTGGCAACAAATGTTTTAGTTTCTATGGGTTTGGATGCTTGACAAGTACCCTGAAGACAACAGGGTCCCTTAGTTTCAGGTGAAGGTCCAACAAACATGACATCCCTGGAAGCCTAGAACTGCTCTAGTATCTGGGACAGAGCAGATATGCTTGGCTTTGACTTTTGCTCAATATGCCATGTCCTACTCCGGGTTTCTATTTTTTATATAAATAGAATAGAAAATGCAATAAGAGCACAGTAAAATATCTGATGATAGAGCCGTTTCTGTCATGGGAAGAGGGAGGACAAACTGTTGTCACTGCTGCATCCCTTTCCTGGTTCCTGCAGAAGGTCTTTGGCTTCAGATTCTTTTGTTTCCTGCCTGTGCCTTAAAGCTCTCTCTGGGTCTGTGGTGCTGTGCATGTTACAATCACATGCTGCAATTACAGCTCCAGTTTTTAAACAACCTGGTCATGGTAATGAGCATGTAAAGTCCCAAGGCTTTTTACCACTTCTGTCATCTTAAGCACTTTTGAGTCCTGAACAACAGGGTGTGGGTGGTGAGGTTACTGTGACTGACAGTGGCTGCGACTCCATGTTAGATGTTGAGTGAACAGACTCGTTGGTGCAAGGCCATGAATTTGTGGACACGTCCCAACTTTGGAGTATTGGTTACTGAAGTCAGCGTGTTGCTAAGAGTGATGAAGGGAATAGAAGTCTTCATATTTCATTAACTTACTAGGGGTTTCTCGTCGGGTTTGTGCAGGTTTTTGTAACAAGGCTTCTGCAAAAAGCACTGATAAATATGCTCAGTAAATTTTAATCAAGTCCTGAGCACTATCCATCGAGCTTATTTTGTAATTTAAATCAATACATTAGGAAGAGTACTCGTTGTAGACCTCACTGTAGAATTCAATTTCTAATAAATCTTGCTCTCTCATGGCTTTTGTTCAACTTATTCAAATACCGACCTTTGAGTTCTTACCATTGCTTATGTTTCATTGAGGCTGGCTTTGCGGGGGGAGGGGTATCATCTTTAAGCTTTTGCTATAATAATTAAAAGGGCAGTGTTGGACATACAGATCATTTGACATTTAACGTGGCAAAACGAAAAGGAAATCTGTGATAAAATCAGGTTAATTTTAGAGCCATCAAATGTGAATTACAGAGATCAGAGTGGCCAGCAGGTAGCAAAACTGATGTGTTTCAGACTTTCCAAAACACAATTTATATCAGTTCTGCCTTCAGGGGTACTTCTTGTAAGAGTGTAGGACTGTATTCATGTTGAGCTAATAAATGTTCTTAATATTTTAAAGCCTGGATCTTGCAAACTGCTTTGCGTGAATGGGTCAGTATCGCGGTCCATGAATGTTTCTATATTACATTGTTCTGTATGGAACAACTGTTGGAATCTGACCTTAATCCGTAGTTAATAGTATAGGCTTTAATACTTATTTTTATTTGCAGTGCAGAAATCCTCTGAATAACTGAAGCCTCATATTATGCAGAATTCTGCATTAATATTTAGTAGAGATGCCCTCGATACAGGAGGTTTATAAGCTAGAGAGACACTAGGTATGCTGATATCTGCACATGGTTTCTATTGCTATCCAGATGTATTTTTTTGAAAAGGAAATGATTTGCTGGAGCTCAGTATTTAAATTGATATTTAATAGCATTATAATCTCTTAAAATAGTATCAAGTACTTATATGACAGAGTATTTTTCTGTACAATTTAAATTATGCTTGTTATGGTTGTATGTAAGGACAGAGCTATAAACTCCACCTGAACCATTCATGGGGCATATGATGTACCTCATCAGGAGAGAGTGGTCATCTTGCAGACCATGCAGAAAAATGTTCTCGTTACACACGCATCTCTCGTAAGAGTAATTAAGAAGCAGCAGTGAGAAGATGCAACGCTTACTTCCTAGGTAACTCAGAGAAAGGCTTAATCCCCTGTGCATGTATAATATATAACTACACCATGTGAAATTATCTGGATGATTTTGTCATGCAGCAGTGTCGATCCTGTTAGGAAAAGCCCACAACACTCAGCAAATAGAGTTGTGCCAGGCTTAATGATATGGAGATGATTCTTTGTTTTCGTGTCCCCACGCCCCCTCTGATTTTAGGATGCAGTTGTCAATAGAGCAGAGGATGGTGTACTTAAAACTTCTCAGTTCTCAGCAGATGAGCCCCGGTCGCTTAGTGTGTAACGTTCCTGTGGTGCTGTTGTGTGTAAGGAAAGCTCAGGTGTTGGCTCTGGGTTTGTGTGTTGTGGCAGGAGAAACCTGTTCCTTGTACCACATCCTGGCTGTAGTTACTACTGAGCTTTAGGGCGAATGAATTCTGTTGAGGTTACTTTCCTGTATGCAATTAATTAAATGAAGAGGCTGACAGAAATTGAATGGGTGATGGGAAAGAGAATGATCTTGCTTGAGGAAATGATCAAGAGATACTTTCTGTTGTGTCATCTGTAGTATTGATAAGAAAATGTTTACTTTTTCAGGGTGTTCCCCCCTCCTGTTACAGCGTATTTTGAAAAAATAGAACTCTTAATTCTAGCTCTTGTTTCATGGGCAAATTTTGATCCCTAGGTTGAGGCTTGAAAACAGAATAATTTATTCTTCCATGGTATCTCCTTCTGCAGTTAGAAATTCATTCTGACCTGATGGTGAGATGCAGGGTAACAGATGCAGTCTTTGGATCAACCAGCTACAGCTCTTGTGTTCACCAGTCATCAGGAAATATCACTAAATTACTGGAGTACAAGACGTATCTGTTAGATGAAGTAGGATGGGAAAGCCATTGCCAGAGTGGGGAGTGGCTTCAGAAGCAGCTGTGCTCACCAGCGAGGGGTGGCCCCTGTGAATGAGCTCTCCTCAGAAATCTGAGCAGACCTCACTGGAGTTGGGCCCGTGTGGCTTCTCTCCAACTGTTCTGGTTCTCTGACTGTTGCATAAGTGACTTCTGTGGCTTGTCCGGGTTTTCTGTCAGTTTGAAATCGGCCTGGGTGTGATTCGGTGGGCAGTAGCCTAAATGCTTATGTGGCTTTTTTGAAGGAACGTTGTCTTAACTTCTGCATTCAAAAGGAAAGCAGGAGGACTATGAATCAACCCTTTAACATTTGCTTAACCTTCAACTTTGATATTTTATTAATTTGTTTTAATGGCATAATCCACGTTGCCATGAGGATGCTTTTTCAAGGCCACATGTCTGCTCTGAGCAATTGATGTCCTACTGTGTTTTATAACAGCATGTCCTCATTCTGAAGTTGCCTGTTGTAGCCCCGATGCAAGTGCTCCCAGTCTTTTCCCTTCCTTGCCTTCTCACAAGTGCCACAAGCTCCACTTGTGGGCGTTAAAAAAAAGCGTAGTGGCAATTACAGCCCCAGAACTTCGTGAAGCATCGATGTGGCACTCGAAGTGGAAGCCCTGAAAGCAGATAATGAGTTCTCTATTACTTGTTAACACAGGATAAAACCTCGCTTTCTTTCAGTGCTCGTGGTAATAAATCCTTCAAAAATTTCAGACCGAGAATAGAAAAAAAATCTTTTTGCTTCTGCATACTTTGGAGTTCACTTTTAGGAGATGGAGAGCATTGGTTATTATTCAACGTGTGTCATATCTGCACAATAATTCTAAAATTAGTGAGTGCTGGTTTTAAAATGGGGATTGCGTTTGAGTCCAGTCAGGATGTGGAAAACTCTATCTGTATATCTTATTCGTTAAGTTATCTCCAGTTTACACAATGATGCTATTGAATAATTTAAAATGTCACAGTTTGTTTGCCTTCAAAACAGCTGTGTCCAGAATGCTTTTTGTGTCAATGGGAAACTGTAAGCTTTCTCTGGAAGAATGCACTAAACCAGCCTGTTTTTTAAAATCGCGTCTGTGTCTCCAGATCTCTTTCTGGAAAGTGAAAAGAGCCATTTGTGAGGCTGGTGTTTTCTTTCAGGGTTAAAAAAAAAAATTCTGTGTCCTGTCTCCTGAGAAAATACCGAGGTCTCTGATAAGGCCACTTCTTACATATAGATTACTGTTATGTTTAAAAGGCAGAACTTTGTCAGAGCTCCAGCTGTTCTGGTTTTGCTCATTCACCTGTGCGTGAACACCCTTAGGCGCCTTTTCACACGTGGACTTGCAGATCCTAACATGCCTCTGGTGCTCTGAACTAAGAATATCTCTGGTTTTTCTAAATGTTGGCTTTAGACAGTAGCACTCAGCATTTCTGTCACTGATTTAGGGCTCTCCAGAGCATTAAGGATGGAATTGCATTGAGTCTCGTGTGTGTGCTGGACTAACGCTGTCCTCACCTGTAAAGCAGTGATAGCAGTGCCTCGGTGACACAGGTTGGCTCAGAATCAAGGCTGTTCCCTACATATGTAAGACTGGACTTTTAATGTTTTTCATCATTGTGGTAGGAAGTCTTGTGCAAAGATGTACGGATGCTTTGCAAGAATCCTTCTCCTGAGGAGTCTGGGTGTTGAAGGGGTCAGTGTGGGAGCAGAGCAGGGCAGCCCCAAGCAGTGTCGCTTGCTCAGAGCCATCCCTGGCTTTGCCCTCGCTCTTTTTTCTGCTGAATGGGGTGTGGGATTTCTGGCTGGTGGGATGCTGTGGTTTTTTGAGCAGCGTACTATAAAGGAGGTCATTGTCTGGAAGCAGTCAGTTCATTTGAGCTTTCAATGAGGAATTATTTTTATAACTCGTTAGACCTGCAGGATGAGTTATGTTATCTTAGTGTTATGATCGGGAAGTGTATTCTCTGCTGAACCTCTTCTGCCTTCTGTAGGACACTGCATGACTCAAGGGTTGTTTCAATGAGAACAAATGTCTGGTGGGTACCCTTCTCAATGGCTGTGTGCTCCTGGGCACTCTGTCCTTAAGACCCTCCGTGTCCTTACGCTGGCATCAGCTCAGCTCTGTGGGGAGTTCCTGGAGACTGCAACAACCCTGCCCGTGCCAGCACTGCTCCGCTGCTGTCGGGTTACCACGTGCTTGACAGGTGTGAATTTAAACTCCGATTTCATAGTTATGGGATTTTATGTATTTAGGTTGGGAAGTCAGTGCTCTGCTTCCTTTGTTTCAGTCCATTACAGGACTGGACACCCTCGGAGATCAGGCGGGTGTGAGATATTTTTTTATTGCCTTGTATTGTGCATACCAATAGTCTGCTGCCCTGGCTTTGTTAAATCACTGCTGGCAGCTGAAAGGTTATGTGTAAGGGCTGAAGAGGTGACCATATGTTCAGGATAGAGAGTGACTTGCACTCTATTTCCATAGTTTAGAATCCTCCTTGTAGACCGTGGTGCTGTTCTTAGGTCATGATTAACACAGCAAAATATTATCCAGTCCTACCAACAGAATCTTGTTATCACTGCTGGGTTCTCTTTACAGAGAAGAAACTTTTAAAAAGCTTGTTGCAGATGGTGTTCCATCTTTAAAGAGAATCAGATTAAAATGTGTGACCAGGGTGGCTTCAGAAAAAGAGATGGTGGTGGGACACTGTCACACCCTTTGTGGAACAGACAATGATGCAGTAAATTGATGTCTTAGTTTGATTCTAGTGGAAACTTCATACAGCTGCATCTTAAAAAGCCTGGAAAAACTATTTATAGTAACTAATTTCTGCAGATAGCAACAAATTCAGCATGCTGACACCATCTTTGGGATGTTTCCTTAATTGAAGCTGCTGGGAAGAAACAGGGATGCATTAAAAACCCAGCGTATAACATAGCTAAAAACCCTCTCTGCTCTAGAAGCATTGGCACTTCCTGACCACTTGTTCTGGCCTGGAATCCCTGTTTCATCTTCAGCTCCTTCGACCTCAATTTGGGTTGGAATCTTTCTAGTTTACAGCTCTCAGGCTGGAGGGAGAGTACATAACTGATCTTGGAGGTGGCAGGGCTGTGCTGGAGCCTGGAGCAGTGGGGCAGGAGTTCTCTCCAAAATGCCATGGCTTGTCCTGCTCTGCCCCTAGAGCCCAGAGAGTTCCAGCTTCTGGGGTGAAACCTGTGTGGGCTAATTCTCGTCGCTCCCACCCCGGAAGGGATTTGTGCCTGCCAAGAGTTTGCCTGCCCTGAATTTATGCCATCGTGACAGTGATTCCTGTGAAAACGCAGGAGATGGAAATGAGGAAGAGGAGGTTGAGAAGAGGGAACAGGAGAAGCCTTGGCAGAGGGCAGTGCTCTGAGCAGGAGCCAGGGTCCCGCCTGGGCACCCTCTGCTGGGGCAGCCGGCAGTGGTTCTGCAGCTGGTACAGCTCTTCTGGGGCTTTAGAACACTTTGAACATCAAGTTTCCAGAAGGGATGAATTCCAAGAAACTAAAGCTCTCATGGGGTGTTGTTTTGTGTGTACTTGAAAATTTTCAGTTTTATATTTCACCACTTTTTCACTGATCAGGTTTTATTTGAAATTAACTATTTCCTTTTGGTGCTTGTTGAGTCTTTAGCAAGACCCTTAATTTTTTTTTCAATTACTCCTATTTTATTATTAGCAATAAATGAAAAGTAGTTTGTGCTATTTAATTTTGTTAAAGCCTTTTATGATAATACTCGCATCAAAAATGCAATTAGTAAATGGCAAAATCTCCAGGTTCTATTATTGTGCTCTGCCATTAGAAGTCATTTCAGCAAATAAAAAATATTTTAGAAATGTACTCTGAAACAATGTTTTGATTCCTTAAATACTAAGTGTAGTCATTTAATATTATAATTAGAAATCAATTAATAACTAAATTCCATGTGACCTCCATCTTTTTTTTTACTTGATGCTCAGATTCATTGTCTTTTAATGCAGTCTGAACTACTGCTATCGGCTGGGCTGGGCTGAAAAATGGCCTAGGAGCCCCTACCCCCTACCTTGTGACATGACAGACATTTATTTACGGGTACCTTACAAGGAAGAGTAACTCTTACGTAGTGCAGTCCAGGAAAGCTCCAGCACTCCTGGGGCACTCAATGTACTGGAACATGATTTAAGTGTGAGGAGCCTGAGCAGCACGGTGTGCAGGGCTGTGTACCAGCAGCCTGCTGCGGTGCAAGCGCAGTTCTGTTGATGTGTGGGCTCGATACATCTGAAATACTTCATTGTAATGGAAGCTTAGCGTGATATGGAAGAACCCCCAAATTTACTAAACCCTTCAAGACCCACTGCTCAAATACCATGATTTCCTGTTGCACGGAGGAGAGCCGGGGCTGGGGGTTGCACCCACCGCAAGCGCGGCGTTTCCTGTGGGGATACAGCTTCTGCAGACGCAGTTTGACTGTATCAGATCATGCAGGTGTGGGTATTGGTGGGGCTTTGGCAGCATTCAAGGGGCTCTAGAATCTGCCTGTGGGGCTGCCCGAAGGGCAATCACCACTGGACCCCACTCGGTACCTGCCCAAGCTGGGGCTCTCTGGGGCCTGGAGCAGGAAGCATCACTCCTTAGTGCTGCCTATGGCAGCTTCAACAGCATCACCCCCGCCCTCAGTTCTTTAAGAAGGGATAAAATGCACATTATGGATGCAGTCTATTTTGTTTCTCATATTTAAATAAAATACTTAAAACATTTGGGAGCTGGCACTCTAGAGCCATGCTGGTTTTAGCTCCCCACAGAGCACCTCTGCCGAGGGAGACATACTTCATGTTTCAAGGGTTCAGACTTTGAATTATCTTGTGTAGGAAGATCTAGAACAAACCACTCCACCTCTCCCGGACATTAATTGTTACTCTTTAGAAATAATTAACTAAGGACTATTGATACTGCCAGCCTCATCTTGGTACCAGATAAGATCTCCTTGGGACTCGGAATGTTTGCTTCTGTGCATAGTTCTGAATGAGCATTACCTGTGCATGTCATCTCCTAATTCCTCCTCGCTAAAAATGCCAGTGGACTATTTTACAGGGTTACACCTTTCATTTGTCATCTTAATTCCTTCTACAGTTTCACGATTTTAAAAAACTTTTGTTTCATTCCTGTTAACACTCCTGGAGGTGTTGGTTGTTGAAAATCATTAAATTTGATGGGACTATACATTCTCTATGATACATTATTTGAATAATGCTACTTGATTATTTTTTATTTTCCTTATGTAATTGTCTTCACTTTTTGTCAGTTACTCTGTAAGTAGGTTACTTCAAGAATGTTACGACAATTAAAGATTCCATATCCTGAGTTCAATAGTGATGGCAATAAAAGCTGTATGCTGAAGTTTGCTTTGTGTTGACCACAGAACTTTGGGGAAAAAAATTACTCACCAGAAAACAATCTAAAAAGAATAATTTTAAGAAATGAAGGAAAGGCAGTGCTTACAATAGTGTGAATGAACCAAATTGGTTTTTACTTCTCTATTATTATCACTCTGTTTGTGGAAAAGTTCCCAAGGTCTGTTCCTCTGTGATTTATTTTTCTATTGTCTTAACCATTTACCTAAGCTTAAGTGCAAGGTAGTTAAATTCATGATGCCGTGTTGTTGAAGCTCACTTTTTCTTCAGAATGTTTCAGGAATTTGCTACAGAGCCATCGTGTATACTAGATAAAAAGATATATTTAGGTAGACTGTTCCACAGCTGAAGCTTTTATTTGGTGCTCAGATTTAAGGAACAAACTCACCAGTTGTCTTTAGAGTTAAATTGGTTAAACTAAGTGCTGTCAGCTCTCAGCTTCTTTTAATCTTTGCAAGCTTATTTATATTCAGCTTATTGTGTATTTCTAATGTTTAAGACTGAAATAGTACTCACTTGAAGTCCTGATGTAATCAAACTCGAGTCACATTAGAAGATACACGTTTTCTCCAAATATTGTAGTTTTTAAAATTGAGTTGTATTAACTTATTTCTTGATTAATTGCTTATATTACATCAAAACCTTAAAAGCGCTTAGAAGTGAAGGTTTCCTCTGTACTAGGTTTTGGTGTTGAGCCACAGTGTTTGACCCTGTGGTACCTTGGTTATATTTATATATTTGAATACAGATACACTTACGTTTACATACAAATTTCTTTTTAAAAGTATCTCTGATTTCTCCCCTTTGCTGCTCTTGCTGCATGGCCTCCAAGCGATACATTCTACAATTTAAATGGAGCAAAATTTTGAAATGAGTGATGCCAAAACCAGTGTTCTCCTGCCTGAACGGGAGGTGCCCAGGGGTGGGTGTACCCCTGGGTCCCTCTAATTGTCATGTGCTTGATGTGCTTTGTTTTCAACTTCTTAATTTTCCTACAAAACTAGTCTTTTAACTCCTACATAAAAGAAAATTTTATTCTTGCTAAAAATAGCTGTGGTGCTCATCCCTTGACTGCATTTTGTGGAGTATTAGGTATCTCTCCTGGCTGTTCTGTGCGATGCTTATTTTTAGGGCCTCTATTAATATCTTCTAAGTGTATGATGTAAGAAGACTAAGGCAGCATTAAATTGGAAAACTTGATTATTCTCCTTGTAGTTTTTTCTGTTAAATGTAAGTGGAAATGCATGTTAGTGTTTAATACAGGAGGTTTTAAACATAAGAAGCTGAAGTATGTGAAACTGAAGTATGTGACAGCGGTTTTAATATTTAAAAAAACATGAATTTAAATGAAGGGAAAGTGTGACCACTGCCATTATGTGTGTATTTTGCAGGATTTGGTAATTTATATAGAAACCTGCATGGTGAAAATAATAGTTACTTCAGCCAACAAATGTTGGTTAACTAAACACCCTAAATGGAGAGTTTTCCAACCAAATGCTCCAGATAATGTTCTCTGCGTATGCAGCGTAAAGGTTCTTGTAACTATGGTTATTCTGAGCCGTGTGTCTCCTTGACAGTGTTGCTAAACCTCAAGTCTCTTAGATGATGTGCTCTAGATTTTTTTTTTACCAGATTCTGCTATCCTAAAAAAACCAAAAAAAGTTTTAGTGGGGAGCTTCTTTACCTCTAATTATTTTAAACAAAAGATCTGAGAGGTTTGCTCTTTCTTTTTGAATGATAAATTATCTTTTACCCCATCCTGCTTGTTTACTGCTTTGGTTCTTGTTGTGCTATCCTGGAATTGGTTGACAGTTGCTGAAGGTGTTTTTTTCATTGAGCACTTGAAGACTACTGTTGGACACTTTAAATACTCTGTTATTTCAGCACTTGAGATGCTTCTTCATTTTATTGGGTATTTCTTTCTTTTTCACTTATGATGCTGCTAGTGACATTTTTCTCAGAGGTACATACATCATTTGTGATAGCGACTTTCTGTTAGTCTGAGGACAAATAAGTATATATTTGTTGTTAATAAGTTTAAGATGAAGGCAGTTGTCCTGGAATACCTTTCCAAAGAGATTGGCAGATCAAGAAACAGAGAGATTTTAATATGACCTTCCGAAAAGAATTGTCACGGTTGCCAGTAGGAGCAAGGGGCTGGATTCAATTACCCTTGGAAGTTCTTTTCAGGCCTCTGTTACTAATTAAGTAGGATTTTGCTGTATTTAGCTTATAAATTTTTGAGCTAGTAAGTGCTGATAATATGAGATAGAAAAATTAACTGGAACTAAAATCCTGTGATTATAATGTATAGAATCTGTGATGTTAGTGGACAAGTAAAAATATGATGATATGAAGACTCAAGCATGAGTAAAAAGGCTTGAAGCTTTTTACCAGATTTCGTATGTTTTTCTTCCTTACAGGCTGTCATTGTGTCAAAATCTGTTTTGGAGGGGTTTTTTTGTATGATGCATATCAGTAATCTTCTTGTAATCCTATGATAAACTGCTTAGTTTGATGGAGAATGTTAGACATTATTGGTAAAATAGCTGGCCCCTGTGAAATCAGTTTCATTCTATACCACGCTTTCAAAGGATATTCTCTTACCAGCTGGGTAGCTCTGCTTGCATGAACCTGATCAACCCCTTCTGAGAAAGGGGGTATGTCCTGGATTAAATTCTTAAATTCAGACAGTTAGGAACAAGACCACACAATCTACATGATTTTAGAATGTTTACTTTTCTTACATATGCTCTGGTTTGTGGTAAACCTTTTGTATTTGTCATTTTACCTCTTCTTCCACCATTGTCTTGCTATGTAGACCATTTATGGAACAATTGCACTGGTTATTAAGAGAATTTAGCAGTCTCAGAGGCAGGTAAAAGCTGCATAGCTTCTTCTCTGTCATGGTTTCTTTCAGGTCTTCTAAGGAAAATAACTACCTTCCTTCACAAGCAGAAGGACAATTTTGGCATAAACGTGTCTCATGAGCTTGGTAAAACCCTGTACAGAGGTGTTGAAAGCCCATCTTTGAAGTTATTTTATATTCATTAGAATAAAGCATGCTCCTTAATTCGGTTTTGATGTTTTCTTGCTGCATTTTTTCAGTCCTTTCACTCTCTTATGCCAAATAGACCTAAAATGAGTATGTCCCCTAGGTATAACGAAGGGAGCACTCCCATTCCTAAATGCTAATTTGTTGGGGGAGGCAGGAGAGTAGTTGTCTAAAGACTCTCATTTGTCCAAAAAATAGAGATGGGGTTTAAACAGTTTGCTAGAGCTTTTCCTCCTCAATCTTATTTCCTCTGTAACTCATTTCAAGGAATGTTTATGGTTGGTTGGTTTAAAAGAGCTCTGGATTTAGAGAGATGCAAACACCAGCGATGCAATAACAGAACTCTGTGCTGGGTTTAGAATGCTGGGATTACGGGGTATTTGGGGGAAAAAAAAGTGCTCTGTATCTTCTGCTCCGAAAACAAGGTCTTGGGAGGTGGCGACTGAACTACAGGCTGTTTTCCTAGACTGAGTTTATAAATTGTGTACCTCATGCAGTTACCTTCAGGCAAGCAATTGTATTTTACTTACCTGCACTAGAGCTGTCTGAAAACAATGCAGAATTTGACAGTAATTTGTAGTAGAACTGCAGCATCCCTGGTGTTGGGATACAGATTCTCAGCTGAACAAGTGGATTTGAATACAGCGTACTCCAGATATTGTAGAGAAACTCATCCTGTGTGAGGATTTAAACCCCAATTACAGTGCTAAGCCATTGCTTTCAGTAGCAGAGGTAGTTTGACCTAATTTTAGACTTAAAAGACCAATGAGTGAAGTCCTAGAGAATCTCTGACTTTATGTAACGCTGATGTTGGTTCTGTTTGTGCCCCCCCGGGAATATGCCTGGTGCTTTTCTAAGCTGCTTGTCTCCCTGTAATGGATAGCTGGGATAAACCTTGTTCCTGGAGTGAGGCTGATATTGATGATGACACCAGTGTATGAACAGGAGCTCCAGTAAAAATCCATTTTAATTTCAGGCTCCATTAGTGATACAGAGAGAAATCATTATTTGTTAAACAGAAAATAAGAACTGATACGTGCTGAACCATTTGTGTTTCAAACCTCAAAGTCAGTGTAATAGAACACAAACATGTTGATTGATTGGGTTTTTCATTATTATTGTTTTTTCTTTAGCTGTTTGAAAAATGAACTGGGGAAAACGACTAGACTTTAAAATAAGATGATGTAGGGTAGATAAACACTGTGAGGTGAGGTAGGGGAGGTCAGGAGTGTTGCTGCTTTTCATTGTTCAAGCTGTGCACGGAGATGTGTAATTATGGTTGCATTTGGAGCTTGAAGTAACTTCTAATCAACCAGTCAGAAATGTTTAAGTGGCCAAAAACAGTTCTTAGAAGGTTTTTTTGTGTTCTGCAATCATTTATTCCTTGACTAATTGAAGTGGAATATTCCCTAATTGTTTAAGATTGCGATGCCTATTTACAACCAGCATTATGTGCTACCTCAGTGTAGATTTCTGATGTTTGACTTTTCTCAGAAAACATTGACACATCTTTGGACTCAGCGTGGTTTTTTTATTACTGCCATGCGTGTCTAATTGGAAAAGTATAGCATTGGCTTTCCAAGCTACTGAAATAAAGTGAAAGCATTTTATCTGAAGTAACTGGTTTTAATTGTTTGGAACAGATCTGAAATAACAAAATCTGAAATACTTCAATCCAAACACTTTTGGCCTCGCAGAAGTAGTTAAAAGAGGAGCAGTTTTAATGACATAAGTACATTCCAGGGTTGCTCTCAGGGTGCTGATGATGTAACTGGTGCCCAGTTTTCCATTGTATATGGCCTTCTTTTCCTTGAGAGAACTCTTTTCAGGGGACATTGCCCTATCTCTCTTTAAACTTGTCCACTTCTTGTTGACTTCCAGGACATCTGGTTTTTGTTTTATTCCAGTTACACAGCTTTTCCAAGTTGCAGAATTCTTGGTGGTGAACTTGAATCTGCAAGATACTGCGTGTTGTTCCCATGATCTGACATGTGGATTTGGTGTGTGCCCAGCAGCAGGTTTACAGAAAGTCCCACTCTGAGGTGGAGTTACTGGTGTGCTGAGGATTAGGACCATGTGGAAGAAATTGCAGGCAGCCTTTGTGGAGCCTTAGCAGGTGTGTCACAGGGACTCCAAAAAGCAGAAGCCCCCAGGGTTTAGACCTCAGCTCACAGGGAGGGTAATGGGGGCTGGAGCAGGGCTCATCACCCAAGTATTTCACCAGCCTCGCAGGTTTTGTGGCTGAAACTCAGTTTCCCTCTCCTGCAGAAACAAGTATGTTACCACCTGAGCACCTAACAACAAACTCACCTTCCCTTTGCTGCAGTCATTTACACACGTCCTAAAGTGTGTTTTGCTCAGGTGCCTTTGTTATGGAATTACCACCATCAGTTATCCTAGCATGTACACTCTTCATATGTATTAATTTTCCCTGATACACTTTTTATAGCACAATTAAGACCTTTCTGTGAAGACACAGGCATGGAGAATGAAACAGGAGGATGCGATCACGTGCCCCTTTTTTTTTTAATTGCAAGCAGTTTTTGCATTTGTTCCAAAAGAAAATAATTCTTGTATTTTCCAATGTAGCTGTGCTCTCAAGAATATAGTGTATCCCCTTGTGGGTATATCAGCCAGTCTTGCTGTCTCACAAACGTTGTAGTTTGCTATGCTTGACTTAAAACTGTATAAATTTGCATCTTGAAATATTTCTTAAGTGTAATGGGACGCACAAACAAAACAAACCAGGCAGTTGTGGTGTTTGCAGCCTTTGCAGACTGCATCAGGCCTTGGCTGGACTGTCAGCCTTACAGCAGGTAACATGTAATGAGGCTTTTTATGTATGAAAGTTGTAATGTATAGAAATCTATGTGGAACAAGAATAAATCCTTCAGTTGACTCTTGCCATGCAGTTGATGTTGCAATATCATCGCCTTATCTTTGAATAGCTAAGTTTTTGTCAGTATTCACAAAAGAATTGGCCTTTTTGAGCTGATCAGACCGGAGTGATCACGCTATGAGGTAATTGTACCATTAAGTTTTGGCGGTTCTTGTAAGTGCTGAGTGTGTAACTGTTTATAGCGGCTTAGGGGTTTACAACAGCTTAAGCCTGTGGCTTATGGGTGACATGCTACCCTACTTTTCACTAATGATAGAAATGAAAAAGTTAAAGCTGAGGCTGGTAATGAGGACATAACCCAACATTCTCATCTTACTTGATGAGCAGCTGCTGCCCAGAAGCCAGACAGACTCACGGTCTCAGACCTTGCTGCCTGGGGATCTGTCTGCTTCTTGCTTAGTCCAGGTATCCGTGAGGATAATACACCACAGCACTTCTGTGATACTGCAGTAACATCAGCTGTAGCAATAGGAACTCTGCACTGTATCCAATCACGAGTTCTTTCTGACATTCTTAGACATTTTATGGCACACTGGCAATGCTAATATACGCTGGTAAGGTGTTTAATAATAAGTAGATAAAAGAGGGAGATGGTGAATGATCTAAGATTACGACTGAACCGTGTTGTGCTTTACCATCTTCTCTAATTGATAGATAAGCAAGTAGTACAGGTAGTGCTGTCAGCAGAAGCTCAAGATTAAGCCTTTATCTAACTCTTCCTATTCTTTGTGTGTATCACTCAACTGTGAAGCTACAGTGGGCGGTAATGAAAGTAGAGCGTGACATTTCTTTCCTTTCCCCAACTAATAATCTGACCTTTTGAATCACTCTGCTCTAAAGCTGCAAAGTATTTTNTTTCCATGAAACTGTGATATGGAATAGAGCTGCCTGAATTGAGGTGGAAGGGACCTCTGGAAGTTGTTTGCTCTGGTCCCTGCTCAAAGCAGGGCCAGCCTTGGACTTGGATCAGCTTTGGGGTTTTGTTGAACTTCAACCTGGCACAGCCTTTCCTCAAGATTGTGTCATGTTGTGGTTGGACTGTCCCCAAGGGCAGAGGTTTCTCAGCCCCTCTGGGCAACAGAGCATTGCTCTTCATGTGTTTGACCACCCTTGTCTTGAAAATATTTCTCCTAATACCCAGTTGAGATTTCCCTTGCTGTGACCTGCACGCCTGCCTTGCTTGGCTGCCAGGCACTGGCCCAGTCCCATCCTACCACTCGCTCTGTAAAGCTGGGCTGATGGTGTGGGGTTCTGGGTGTAGCATGGGCTGAGCTGTAGAGGTTGGTTCTGGAAGCGATGCAGAGCTGTAGGGTTGTGCCATGGGAAAAGCTGGTGTATTTCAAAGCTGTGCATTGCCCATGCCCTTGGGTGGTATGTAAAAATACAGCGCTGGGGCTTGAGGAAATCCTCTGCATGAGGCAGTATCCAGTGGTCACGATTGGGATCTTTATTGCCCCTACAAACCCGGATATAGAGTTAAGCAAATACCAAATGTTATTTCCTGGATGATGAGCCAAAAAACCCAACAGCTGAGAAATACATATTGTCCTAATTGCATTTTTTTATCTACTGAAACAAATGTAAAAGTTCATTTGAATTCCTCATGTCCTTTCTCTTTTCTTTACCTGATGTTTTGATAATTATTTTTTCTTATAAAAGCGTTATTTTTATTTTACTAGTCTTTGTTGTGCAAAATGATGACATTTTTTCCTGTAGCTCTCTGATTTTTTTTTTCTAGTTTCAGAAATCAGGAATGGTCTTGTTGATTAACCAGAATTATAGTTGGTTTGCTTGAAAAATCTTCTGGCTTCCAGCTGTGTCTTGTATCTCCTAGCAGCTGTGACTTTCTTTGTAGCTTAAACAGGGGTATGACATGATATTCTGGTGTACGTGTCCCATGTGTTCCCATCCTGCTACCACCCCAGCTTGTGCTGCATTATTGGTCTTGAGGAGAATTTGGAGTTGATGGGGGTTTTTTGACCTTGGCCTAGTGACTGGATTTGACTGGCTCGGTGAGAAGAATGTTGGTAACTTGTTTCTAATAGAAATTAAGCAGTGAGGTCTAACTAGAAAAGTATTTTTCATGTGAAAGAGTATTTTCTAGGAGCTAGTGTAAGCAAACTGTTAAAAATTGTCAGAACTCTTAGAAAGCCGTCAAACTCCTGATACTGAGGATTTCATGATCAGATAATTTTAGGCAAAAGGCTCCATGAATCTGTGGTCTCCCTGTATTTTAACCCTGAAAAAGCATATTGGTAGTGTTTCTTTTTACATTGGCTGTCCTTGTTTCTGTGCAGTTGAACAAGAAGAGGGTGAGTCCTTATGTTCTAGAACACAGTTGCTCTGGTACAACAGTTCCAGAAGACAGCAGAGTCAGCTGCTTCACAGTTTGACTTGGAGACACTGTCTGCAGTGGATCCATTAGAAATACAGGCTCATGGTTAAAACTTTATTTAGTCTTGTTTTTAAAAAACCTGTTAGAAGAGACAGAATTTGCAGATGTGATTTGAGCACAAGATCAGGCGTGGTGTTTCTTGGAAACACATCAAGGTTTCAATAAATTCATTTCTGCTCACGTCTCTCCACTTTTTCCAAGTAGCTTCATTGGTACCGCTCATCTCTGACTTTCGTATTGCACAACATCAGTTGGGATGCCCTAACTAATCAATACAGACTGCATTTGCAAAATCATTTCTTTAAGTTAGACACACACTCCTTCCATCTCTTCCAACGCAAACTTGAGGCAATATATTGAAGCTAAGATGACTAGAAATTACAAGTAATGAAACAATTCCCATTTTCCAGGCAGGAGGTACTTAATTTATGTTTTCTTTTGTCTTGATCATTAAAAGTCTGTGATTTAAGTTTTGTGGGCTTTTTTAAACTAAAATGTTCTGTAGCATTTTTCCTTATAAGAGGGAAATTCTTTTCTCCTACTTTCCCCAGCTTTTTAAAGTTTACTTGGCAACAAATGCGCATATATTGCCTGAAATGCCCTGAAAATCAAGACCGTGTGAAATGGCTATCCTTCTGTCTTTCATGGGGTGTGATGCTGAACGCTGGTATCTGCAGCTAAAGTACTGCTGCAATTTTTAGTGCAGAGACTTGGTCTTTCTGATTCAGAGCTTTAGCTTCGGTGAGCACAGATCGTTTGCCTCCCTTCAAACTACCCTCTGCAGGATGAATTGGTAGTGAAGAAATGGTTATTCCCTTGCTTTGCTGATGACTTTGCACATGCACGTGTGTCTCCTCTCCTCCTCCTGCTTCCACCCTCTCCATTTTATTACATATAAGCAACTCTACATATGAGGTATTTTTCAAAGCCCAACCCAAAGAGCGCAGTGGTGCTGTGGCCTCACTGTTTTCTGCAGCAATAACCGTTCAGTCTGCAGTCAGATGAGTGGCACAGACAGCCTGCTGCTCTTGGTTTCATTTTTGAAAATATAAAGAGAAAAGCAGTATTCTTAAGCAGCAGATACTGTGATGGTCTGTGTGGAAGTATGATACTGGAAATGTAATTGAAGGTAGTATTGGGATTCGGCATATTAGAGGGTAATGTTCTTTGGCATTAAACGTGTCAGTAGAATTTTGGCAAAGTAAGTTGTGTGTGTTTTACTGAGTATTGATTATGACTTATACAACACACTTTGGTCACAAAAACGTCATGGAGTACAAATACTTCTTAATATTAAAAATACTAATATTCTGAAACTATTCTCTTGGTTCTTATTATGTTGAGCTAAAAGCCTTGGCAGAACTGTTTCTGGAAAATTCAGATTGCAGATTTTCAGCTATGGACACTTGCTGTTTGCTTACAGCTCTCTTTAATGACAAACACTACTTGGAAATGGCTTAATTGGATTGTCTGCTTAATAGCATTAGGATTGTTGTGCTGGTTTAGCTGAGCTCTAATGGGCCTTTGCTGGTTAAGAGATCAGTAAAGAAGCAAAATGGAAAGAGAAAATTCAGCTCTTAAATAAGAGTCTTGGCTCCTCAGCATCCTGCTACTCAGAAAGCCCAAGCAGTTGAAGGTGTTACCTGTATTGAAGGTGTTACCTATGTTGTTGGACTAAATTTAGCCTGGATGCTTTATTGCTCCTTTCGAACTGGTTCAGCAGCTGCAGGTTCTGGTTCCTGCTCAGCCCCGCGGTTTGGCAGAGGGCAGTGCCACCGCGGGAGAGGGTGCTTTGGTCCTGTTCGCAGTCGTGGTCCTACAGCTCTACAAAGGGATCTCTTGGGCACTCACAGGCCCCTGGGACGTCAGCAAAGTAAGTTCTTGTAGCTCTTTGACACTTTTTGGAAATTTCTGGAAATCCGAGTTTCAGGTCATTTGGTGTTCCATCTGCAGAGAATGATCAACAGAAAGCAAGAAATAGTCCTTGTGAAGGAGTAACCGAGAGCAGGAGGCCGTGATATATGGGCATTTATTTTCGATTGAGCAAAAGGCTACAGGTTGAGTTTGTGTGGGTGGATGTTCTGTTTAATATTTCTTTCTGGCTCTCAAGACGTTGTTGTGAGCTATTTGAGACGTCTGGGTTCCCATTAGCCCTGTGTACAGAGAAAACCTCATTGGTCATGCGCTTTAATACGATTAGAAAAGACTACATGGGATGATAAAATACTCTTTTGTTACAAGTATATAATACATATTTAACAAAATTTCAAGAAGCAGATGGCTAATGAGGTAGTTTGGTGATGCTAAGCTGATCATATGTTCTAGCTCTAAATAAAAATGTAACAAAACTTCATTTGAATATTTTAAACAGACTTACATAATGTTTTCTAGTTAGTATTAAGTAAAGCAAATGCTGTTGGGATTGTCCATATTAATGTGAAAAGACAAAATTAGTATTCTGCTCCCTATTAAATTGGCCTTAGCTGGTGGTGACTGTGATTGTGGTTCTTGAGGCAGCACAAACTAAATGGGGAATTGTGGTTATTTCAGCCTGTACGATTTTTCAAAGCCACAGAAAATTGTAATTAGGTAAATACTAAATATAAATGGAAAACTTAGTGACTTTTAGTAACATTTCTACCTGGTGAAATTCTAAGGCATTACATCATTAGAATGACTTCATATTTTATGGCCTCTTCCCGACTCTCTTGTCAAGTTGTTTCCACAGTTAAATATGGGAAACTATATATGCTACAGGACCACTATGAATAAAAATACATAGTTACAAAACTAGTTAGGGAGGGGGAAGAGGAGATTACAAAAGCGTTTGAAATTCAGTTTTGAAAGTAAAGTGACTATGAGACGGTTTGCTATGGAAATGTAGGAAAGATGATTATTTCCCAGCAATGAAGGTGTTGTGGGAGAGATGGAGTCATGTAAGAGATGTGTGCAAAAGGGAGGAAAGACAGCAAATGCAGTCAGATATATCGGGGGAAAGGATTATACTTCATTTAAAAGCAATAAAGGGCAGCTCTGTAATTGGATCTGGGAATGGAGAAGACATTCAGCTGCTCATAAGCTCACTCTTCTGAAGAACTCTGTTTCTAGAAACTGATCATATTGTACCGTATGAAGATGACTGTTTGGATGAAATGCTAGTGTATTTGTCAAACAAGTGAAACTGAGAACGCTTCCTACACAGTGTCATGTACCACATACGTAGTGCTTTACAGGGGCCAGCATTTGGAAGCATTTTTCTCATCTATGTAGCCTGCAGAAATCAGCACATTTTCTCCTCCCTCCTTTTCCTGATCTTGCCTTTTCTTCTCAGTCTCAGGCTTGATAAGCGAAATGAAAGTGGTGATTTGCATTGTTTCCAGTCTGTGCAAAGGCAAAATTGTAAAATACTTAGTGCTCTCTCTCTGCTTTTTAGCTTGCTGCAGAGTTTTTAAAGGCTTTTTACAAGATTAATTAAATTTTAACTTACAAAATGACCTCAAAGCAAAACCAAGTTACTGCGTACTTGCAATTCAGTTACTTGTCTGCTTCTCTACAGAAGATTTTCTTTTTCTAAGTTCCAGTCTCAAAAGAACTGAATGCTGTTGGCAGACAAATAAGTGCTGTATTAACATTTTGTTTTTATTTAAAGTAGTCTATCCAGGCAGGGTCAGGAGTGTTATTTGCAATAACCTTTCAGCCTTGCTTTCTGGTGCCAGATGACTAAACATGGCTGTTGGCGTACCATACAGCGTGGCATGGCTCTTCAGAGTGATGGAAGAGGAGGAGGAGAAGATATTTGCCTATCTCTTTTAATTGATTTCCTCTGTCCTTCTCCAACAAGCTGTCAAATTTGAATGTTTGCCCCAGTTTTCTTTGTCGTATGTTGAGATAGTGGGTTGGTCGTTCAAAGCTGGCAGGAATCAGCAGATATTCTGCCAGTAAGGAGAATTCAAATATGATGGATATCTTAGAATATTGGGGGAAGCTGTAGTGATTGTGTTTACAGGGTTGTCACCACCCAAGTACCTGAACACTGAAGAACATTGGTTCTGTAGCTCTTTCCATTTCAGTCTGGGTTCTTGCATTCATTGACTTTGATTTTAGCTATCGTCTGGAAGTGATTGCAATAAATTCCCTTACCTTTTGAAAGGATATATCCTAATATCCTAACTGTATCTGAACTCAGTGCTGGTATTTTTGCACCAAAGAGCAGATTGGAGTTAGAGGAATAACGTGAGTCCATACGAAACACACAGGATTGGCTCAGTGCTCATTCCTGTTTGCTCCTGCTACCTTGGAAACAAAGGATGGCATGACAACAAAAGCAATTGGGGAGGAAAGGTTAAACATCAGAAACATTCAAAATATATTCTTGTGGGGAAACCTCTCCTTATGGTGACAGAATGGAGTTTCAAGTTCTAGCATGTGTAAGGATTGTCTATTCATTTGAACCTTGTCTTTGGCTGAAATCAAGACTGACAATAGGAAAGACATAAAGGTGTCACTTTAATATAACAATTTTATAAATGTTAATGTTTTAAGAATAAAAGTAAAAATGTCTTAGCTGTATCTGCAGCTAAAAATAACTTTTAGTCTGAGCCATGCGAGTTTTTTGGAGAAATTCTTGGTCAAAAGTTTCCTAAAAACATGCCAGGAGTGTTTTTTGTATGAATGGACATAAAGGTAGGGACCAAGAGAAGTTGGGTTTGCATGTTCAGCAATGCCTTAGCTGAGTCACTGCATTTTTATTTATTTATTTATTTTTTCACCACTGCAGCTCAGTGGGGTAGAGCAGGGTATCCTGTGGCTTCTGCATCCTCTCAGGAAAGGTTCCAGATTTTGTCTTGATCCTTCTGGTCCATCTTCAATGTCCTGATGGGTCTTTTAACTGAGATTGGGGCCAGCAAGTCATATCATACTACCCTGCCCATGAACAACACCACTAATGTTGTGTGGTTGGTTTTTTAATTATTGTTTTAATTTCTTTTTCTTAAACTGCTCCCTCTTCTGTTTTTCGGATCTCTGTTCTGCAATTGTCTGTCTCTTGATTTCCCCAATAACCCAGTTTAGCCAGGATGAGCGTATTAAAGGTGAATGTCAAAACATGTCAAAAAGAGAATGCTTGAGCTGACATTCAAAACGAGTTATCTGTAGAAGGGTAACAACATAATAGTTTTTCAGAACAATGTAACTTTAAACATTTCTTTTCATAAGAAGCTAACTTCTTCAGTTCTCAAATTCATGACCACTGTATTGTGCTGTTTATTTTGGTTGTTTTAAGGCTATGCCAAAAAGGAAAGACGGAAGGTATTTTTGGAATAAACACTTCTGGTGTAGTTTGAAAGCCTCTTCTTTTCATGCTGAGGCAGCAATGAGGTGAACAATTAGTGTTTGCTTCCCTTTTCAGTTCATCCTCAAGAAGGGCTTTCTTCCTTGGTTGGACTCTTTCAGCACAGTCACCTAGCAACTTCTAAGGGCCGTTGATGCAGACATCAATCTCTAAATGCAAAACCAGTAAGAAAACAAGGGTTCTCAGAAAAGCTAAACTGAAAACTATGAGTCGTGATGGTAGCCGCTAAGTCAGTAACGAGCTGTTAGAATTATACTTCAATTCTCTTTCCAATAAGGACAACAATTTTTAGGATTTGTAAAGCCACTTGCAAGTTATCATGCCATTGAGTGTGCTTTGGGTAACATGCTGTTGATATTACGTTATGTCTCTCCATAGGTCCATGTTTTTCCTAAATTAAGATAACCTTATACAAAAATACATGTATTTTAACAACTACATCTTCATACTCAAACAAGCTTTTCTGCAACTGTCAGAAAAATAATTTCCTTTTTTGCACCACACAGCATTGAAGTACTATAATTCCATAGATGACAAAATGTAGGACAAGTTAGTTTTAGCGGACATCAGCCTATATTTAAAAAAACATATATGAAGATGGAATAATAGGACACAGTGTCAAAAGTTGAAGAAACACTGTAAGATCTACTGTGATACATGGGATCACTTTAAAAATTAGAAATGAACATCACTTTGCCAGTATTGTCAATAATTATTTTAAAAACCACAGTAAATGTCTATCCTGTCCAATTGTCTGTATTTCAGAACACTTGAATGTTAAGTCTCTAAAGTATTATGTGCAATAGAAAAGAGCTTTTGTTATCTTCTTAGTATAAATTTGAAATTTGAATTGCTAAAGAAAATGCGACAAAATTTGGTAACTCCTCCTCCAGTCTGAGTCAAGGTGTTTTTCATACAAGGGGCTTCCAGTGCCAGAAGCTTTTATTTGTCCTTTGTGGTTGTACCTGTCACAGCAACTTGGCATAATTTCCAGAGCCACCGATGGAAGCGGTGTCCCGCAGGAGCCTGTCCCTTCAACTCGACAGAAATGCCTGTTGCTTCAAATGCTGCTTTGGTGCTTTAGAATTAAATCTCTGTGCACTGTCTTCTGCACTGGAATAAGTGTTAAACTTGGTTGCCTGCATTCCCTATGGAACACTGGAGTGTTCTTACGTATGAGCCAAAAGGGAGAAGTCTCCAGAGTCATTTCAGCCTGATGGCCCCAACACTGACCAGCATCGCTCTGTGACAATCCTTCTTTGATCTCTTTGTAGGTCCTTCTTTTCTCATTGACGTGTTGAAACATTCAGATGTTTCATGTTTGTGATGCAGTTTCCTTAGAATGAAATTTAGAACACTTTTATTTACTGGAAAGAATACAGAACCACATGTATGATAATGTGAAGCATTTATTGGGCAATCTACCATGGAAATTGGAGACCAGTTAAAAAGGGGGAAAATAGTTATTCATATAGCCATATTTTACCAAAACCATGTGTTTTGCTTGGCATGCATTTCTTCATAATGCTTGCTGTTAAAGTGGGTCTGTTAAAATGCTTTAAGTATTTTAGGATATAAACCAAGAGCCCCTTGAGAACCCCTTTACCATGCAGCCCCTAGAATCTGGCTGTGACACTTGCTGCTCACAGACTTCCTGCCACCTGACATTTAACTGAAGCAGATGAAAATTCCCCTTCCAGAGAGATGTGTAGCAGGATACAGCTGTCAGCAGAAGTCTGTATTGAATTGTGTTGCATGACAAGATTGAGACTGGCACATCAAACCGGTATGCGTCAGCTCCCTCAGCAACCACAAGGATATCTTGTGTTTCACTTACAGACTTTTAGTTTGTTTATATTTTCCCTGAATCGTTCTTAAGAGTGAATTATTACAGCAGAATATTAAGTTCAGAGTTTATCCTAACAGTTTCAGGATTCAGTTTAGGAAGCAGATGCTGTTCAGCAGATAAGCAAATTACTCAAACAATATCGATATAATCTTAGATATAGAACCTCCTCTGGTATAATCCTTTTGTAGATACGCTGGTACGAAGGCAGCTGGGATCAGCCACGCCAAGAGGGAATTTGCTGCCTTAGCACTGAATACATTTGTGAGAACATGGTAAGGGAACAAATATAAACATGAAGAGCCAAAGGATTATAGTCATCATAGTTTTCCAGGAAATTACTTAAACTGGTGTGAAAGAGTATTATTCATTATGGGACTTGGATGAGGGAAAATATACAGCTATGTATTCTGCAGTTAAATTCTTTTTTGGGCTGTCGAAGGCTATGAATGAAACATTCATACTTTCAATGAACAAGTTATCCCTGAAGACAGTCATGTTTTGAGCAGAATAAAAATAGGAGTTGAAAGAATGGAAAAGAGTATTACGTGTATTAAATATGGGAACAAAAAATTCATTTTATGAAGCAAGGGTTATTTCAAGTTTTTATTATAACACAGCTTTGGGATATGGTTTTGCTGTATTTTCTGTGTACGTGTACGTGCTCAAATGGGCCCATTAAAGTCTTCAAGCCTTGGATTCCATGATGGCATTTGAAGAGTATTTTGTCAGCAAAGTCACTCTGTTCCCCCAAAGGGAGCACAGGGCTGGGATAATTGCTGCACCTTAACAGGAGGTGAGCTGTCTGTCCATCCTGGATGGCACAGGTTACTTCTAACCTACTGCAGCAGGAAAGTCTTCAGGCTTTGTTTTAGCTTGGAAACTTGGGAGACTTTTTAACAGCAGTTTTCTGTTCCTGCTTCTCTTGGGCATTACACAGAGGAGGTTAACATCACCAACTGATGATCTCTTTTTGTATAAAACCCTATTATTCAAATTGGAAGTGCTATGGAGGTAAAAATACAGTGGGCACTGCCTCTTTGTTACATTCTTGATCATTTAAACATTAATAGTTTAAATGATTAAACCAAAATTTCATTAGCAGGAAGTAATCAGTGAAATGCATCCTTGCTTAAATCTGCTAAATCTACTAATACTTTCTGGGTTTTAGTGCCGACTGACGCAGCAGTGTAAATTTGATGCAGCATGCAGCCCAAAGCTTCTTAAGCCCTTTTAATCTTAAAATAATGAAATGATGCATCCACCCAATGTGTTGCTTCACTTGAAGGGCAGGTGTCTTGCACAGCTGAAGGCCTGTCACGTGAACACACATTTGCACCTTGAGATTTGAGTTCTTTCCCAGTCAACCTAACAGTTACTTTGCAAGTCTGTGTGGTGGCTGGAACATCTGGGCATTTCCTGAGTCCCACAAGGAGAAAATGCGTTAATTCTCCAATCCAAAAATGATGATAGCAGAAGTTATACCATGAGCCTCTAACTTGATTTTTATTGTCATTGTGGTGTTTCTGTGCAAAGCCTGATGAGAGAGTCCAGCCTGGTCTGTAAACCTGGACATTTGCAGGCAACTTGTAAAGCTGGACACATCTGACAACTATTAAACTTTTCCATCATGTGAAAATGTTAAATGCTGATAAAAACATACTTGTAAATGGAAATTTTTACCACATTAACCTAGTATATTTTAAAAGGTAATATGATTCCTAGGTAGTAACTACTACCTTGTCTAGCAGCCAAAAGCCAAAAAATCTCAAGTCCTGAAGGCAAACATCATCTAAGTGGACAGAGGTTTCCTGCGGATCACATTAAGCCTGTGATAAGTGCTCCAGATAATTTGGTCTCAGAGAACATGGAGTATAACTGCTTTTCATTAAATTCAGCTATTTCAGTTAGAAAACTTAATGACAAAGGTTGCAGCCAGGAAAAGTTAAGAGTATATTTTCCCCATCAGATAGAAAAGAAGCAATTAAGACATCTTCTAGGTCAATGAACGAGTCTAGACACACTAATAGCCACTGGGGAATTTGTATCTATTCTTCCAGCTTGCATAATATGTCCAGAAATTGGTCCAAAAAGGGAAGGAATGAACTGAAAATGATGAAAGTCAGTGTGCTCTATTTATAGGGGACTTTGGTTTGACTGTCCTTACGCACATGCTGCTTGGTCCTAAATGAGCTTTCTGCTGTGCTTTCTGTACATGAGTGAGACATAAAAGTTGACATGATCAAATGCCTGAGCACTCGCTATGTAGAAGGAGGGCAGCACTTAGACACCAAAAAAAGATAAAATAGTTTTTAACCTGAAATCCCTGGGAAAGAAATCTTCAGTAAGTGTCCTACTAATGGAAAGCAGAAGGCAGGAGGCAATGCATTAGTTCTCCCCTGGCCTCACCAGCACAGGGAATTCTCATTATTTGACGGCGTGTGCTCGGAGAGACCTGCCAATGCACCAAGCTGCTGGCACTAAGCACAATGCATTCGCACATTATCCTATTAATTTAAACTTCATTTTACTGGAGCCAACATACAGGATGAGAATAATGCATTCACATTGAAATGCCAACACTGTAAATTTTAAACTCTGAGAGACATCTTGAATGCCTTCATAGCCTATGGAGAGAAATGGACTCTCCTCGGATGTGATTAATCTCATCCTAAAGCGTTTTTTAAGAGTAGTATCCATCTTTTCTAATGGGGAACCTCTCCACATGATGCAGGCAATTTACATCAGGGTGTGATGAAGCAGTTTTTGAAAAAGGGCCTGCTCCCCTCTATTGATTATAAAGCACTGAGCTCAAACAGGTAGGGTGTCTGGAAACGGCTAAACACGTCGGTGAGAGAAATCCCACTGGTGTTCACCTGTAAATCTGTAATAATCAGGAAAGCCAAGACAATCCCCCCTCCTACTGTAACTTGATGAATCATAATCTTTCAGCCAGGAAGAAGGATGGCATTTTATTTACAAAGAAAAGTCAACTGTAAATTGGGAGAGAAACCAAGTAGTGTCTCTTGGCAAAAGCAAAGATGTGGATTCCTGTTTTAACAACAGGGTCCATTGGTTCAATGGGTAGGAGAGCTCTGCCCGTTCCTACCTGCGGCTGCCAGGAGGGCATTAACATGAGTATATGAACACAAATGTAAGCACGAGGCAAAGGAAGCTGTCACGTGAACATGAACGCTTTTTCTTCTTAAAGCAGAACAGGCTTTATTGTAAATTCCTTGCTAGCAGAATAATAAATGTGTACGGCATTACTGGAAGGAGAGTGTAAATGGACAAAGTATGGCTGAGAGGGGAGTCGTTCACTGGAAAGGTTGAAAGCCTTTTGCGTCTGCTGAGGTTTTAATAATTCTTGTATCAAATTGAATAACTGCCCTGAAATAGAAATAATTTTCCACATTAAAAAGATGACATGGGGTTTCATCTTTTTTCTTCTTTTACTATAGGCCATTTTTAAAACCATTTAACAAACCCTCACACATAAGAACCTGAAATGAAGAGGCCAAGGTAAAGCAGTGCAGGGCAATTTGTATTGTACAAAAGCTCCTGAAAACAAGCTAAAATACGTGTCGCTGTAAGTCAGAACAGCGTGTGCAAGCTCCTGTCAAAACACCACAAGTAGAATGGGAGTTCAACAGGTTTTGGTTGCATCTTACTCCAAAACATTGAGCTACTTAATGCAAAATCATAGACTGTTATAAAGTTAAATTCTTACTTGTGTTGGGATTTTTATTTTTATTTGGCTTACACTGAATGAGTAATTTATAAATGATATAAAGAGACGGTATTTTGATCTACGTAGGTCTGGCCCTTTTAATGAAGGCATTGTTTTCCTCTGGGAGCCCTTCTGGTGAGTTCACAGAACCTCGCTTGTCCCCGACCCCTGGATACAGCCTCCTCTTTTGCCTCTGTAGGGTCTGGTGATTCACTGTCTCTTCCCAGAGGAGGAAAACCACAGCAAGCAGTGCCTTATTTCAGAAGGCCGTTGGTCTCATCAATATTCTTCCATATTCCTTTACGTTCCATCCTTCTTTGTGGGAAGGAGTTTGGGCAGAGCCGTGTTCTGCTGCAGCCTGTGAGGGTGGAGGGTGCCTCTTCAGCCCCCGCGGTGCTGGGTGAGCAGTGGATGGGCAGTGGTCTGTGGAAAGGCTTCCCCCACACCACTGAACATCCCGACTGTGCACCTTCCTGCAACCCGTATAACGACTTGGAGTCGTTGCAAACATCTGGCCAGTAAAATAGCTTATTTTTTTGTCTCATTCATGACAGCAAAAGAGGAGTTCCAGGAGAAATAAAGGAGAGCTGAATAACAGATTCAGCCAGAATTTCTTAGGAATGTAAAACGTTCTTATTAAAGTATTAAAATAAATAAAAAAAAAACCTCAGAGATTTGCATATTCCTTTAATGGGCTATTTTGAGCTTCTGTTGAAGCAGATACACTTTTAGCAGATTGACTTAAATGCCAATTGGGTAATAGAGCAAGAAGAAAAGCCATAATCTTTTTCTTCAGAGCAGAGACTCATTTAAAGCTGAAATATGACTAATTACCACAATTGAACTTGTGAAACCCCTCGCATTTGTTAATAGATGTGAGTTAATGTTTCTGTGAATGGATGTAAAATCCAAACTAAAAAAACCCCCTTTGCTTTAAAGACATACGATCTTTTGTTTTCCCTTGCAAACAAAAATGCAATTTATACTATGTAGCAGTAGTTTGAAAGAAATGTTTATAGTTTTTGTGGTTTTTCTACAAAAGCTTAAAGCAATTGAAACAGTATCTTTTTAAAAAAATCTGTGTTATAGAAATAAGAAAGCTCTATAACAAGAGGGAGACTCCCTTCTGCAGCAGGGAAATTAACTGTGAATTCCTGTTTGCAGTAAGACCTGGTGTGACTGTCACTGTCACCAGTGGTGTGAGCTGTTGCTTAGCAGAATTGTGTCCGAGAAGAAAACGTAAAAACCCCTCTTGGCTGTAGTGAAAGGCAGTGCAGAGAATGGAACAGATATAACAGCATTGAAATAAAGAAACCAGGGCTCCATCCTCCGCAGCTCCAGTGCACCTTGTCAGCACTGCACATTTTTAAAATAATAGAACACATTTCTTCTGTTCCTTTTTTTATTACTCAGCTTCAATTTGTTCCAAATCCTGAGTCACTTTCATAAATCTGTTTATAACGAGTGTTACCCAGTCAGTGAGTTTCAGAACAAATGCATCCGCTGCCTTCTCACTCGTAGCAATTCTCACCAGTCACGTCCAACGTAACTCAGGCTGCCTCTGCATTTCTGTTCCTAAAATTTGACAGTTGAAATTCCAAACCATAGACTCAGGCTTTAGAGCTATATACTGTTAAAATAAAGGAGTAGCAGGGGCTTTCCTGTCTGAGATCCATGGTGAAGGCGCTGAGCTTTCCTTGGTGAAGACTGTGGTGCTGTTCCACAGCCCAGCTCAGCTGCTCCCCGTTGGGAGGCGTCTGGAGCTGCCGTTCCTGCGGTTTCCTGGCTAATTGCCTGCCCACCATCCTTCCTGGTGCCGTAACTTGGGGGGTTTGCTGCATCAGTGGTGTGCCACAGTGGGAACCCTCGTGCCCACCCACTTGGCCAAGAGGGCCAGCAGATGGAGGGTCTGGGCCAGGGCAGGTTTCCAGAGACGTCTCGTGATGGTGGTTTATGCCTGTGCACAGCCGAGAGGGATCTGCAGATCAACGCTCCTTGCTGTAGTAGGGACTGGTGGGTTGACTTGTTCTAGTAGAGAGTTTGACAGGTTGAGGTTGTTTGCCTTGTTTTCTGCCCCTCGAGCACAGACTGCCTGTGCCACAGGAGAATTCTTACTGTGCTCAGACTGGAGACTTTAATTGGTGTAGGTTTGCCCTTCAATTTGGAGGGATATTTTTATACAGACTAGTAAAAAAACTATTTTCCAAAGAAACTTGCTGTGGATGGGCTGTAGCTGGAGTGGTTTGTGACCTCTTCACGTTCTCTCTCTTTCCCTGGCCTTTGCCTGAGACAGTCCCATTTTAACATTCTGCCCTGAATTTATGAGTGACATCGTGGCCAATTAATCGTGCCAGCTTTAAGCAAAGTTCCTGCCACACTGAAAATTCATGTTGCATTAATGGAAGTTTCATTTCCTGTGTAGTAGTTTGTTGATGTATGATACCATTCTGTATGTGGGATGCAGTTTTTCAAACTTTGAAGCTTGTAATTAGTTCTACATTTATTATATCACTTCAATGCAATTCATGTAGAATTCATCTGTTTGCATTCCTGTTGGAATCTGCAGGAATTTGTTATTTTCCATCCACTTCTGTAACAGTTTCACATTGTTTACAGAGAGAACGTGCAGTTTTCTATAAATCACTCGCTTTCATACAGTTTTACTGCATTATTTTACTCAATTTGTGAAGGATTTAAGCACCCTGCAACGTGCAGCATTAAAAGGCATAAAATGATTGAAAACAAAAACTATTTTTGGCTGAAATAATGGAATATTCACCATCAGAAATATTAAACAGCATTTAAGAAGTGTGGGCGAGATGTAATGAATGAGGTGCATTATATAAAAAGGTATTATTCGGGCTAGTGATTACAAAGACTTTAATCCAAATCTTGCAAGGGAAAAAGTGGGTTTTTAAAATCTTGCTCTGAGCTAGCGATGCAATAACCTGTGTTGCTGAACTGAGGCCTGAGAAGAGACGTTGCCAAGTACTGGCATAATCCTCTAGAACTTAGAAATGCAATGGGCAATGTTAAACATCTGAATTGCGTGACTCGGGCTGTGAGAGATGGCTGAATACAGGTTGTGGCACCAGGGAAGCTCTTTTAGCGCGGTGATGCCACAGTCTTTCTGGATGGTGTACTCTGCTCAATAGACCTCGAGCTTTTCTCAGCAGTCTTCAGTTTTTCACCGATTCCCGTCACATCACAACAAAGACATCCCGTCCCATTGAAGTGCTTTGATTTTGGTATCCACGTCTCTTCTCTGTACGGACTGATGGAAACTACTCAATGGCACCCGCGCGTGTTCCTTTGCGTGCTTGTACACATCCCACGTTCCTGGTTGTCCCCTTGCCACACGTGGCCTCGTGTCGGTTCCGTCTCCCACCAGCGTGGTTTGGAAGCGTGGGACCCGACTGCAGCCCAGTGCTGCGCTCCGCTGCCCGCCGGGACGTGCATCCGTGGCTCAAACGTTACGTGTCTGGTGACTCACTGCTCCCAGATGTCACCTTGGGGCTGGCTGCCAGGCCCAGTGCCTGTGGTGTGTTGGATGGGGTTTTTAACTCCCCCCTCCCTGCCACCCTGACTCACAGGGGAGGAGAAGAGTCCTACAGCTGAGCAGAGTCTAATGACACATTTCTGACCTATACTTAATTCTTCCTGGGGAAAAATAAAATAGATCTGTTTTAACTTATGAGATGCAGTGGGGGGATTTATGCTATACATCTAGTTTATCTTTCAGAAGGGCTTCCACTAGTTTGGGAGTAATGCAGCATCCAGGTATCCATAAGTACATGGTGGAGACGCTGTAAAAGACTCATTTCTAATGATATTAAATACATTATTATGAAAAAGCGGAATTGCTTCCTTGTGCTGTATGTAAGAAGGGGAACGCTTTAGTTAGTGAGGGAAAATAGTTATTATTTATGGCAGAAAATCTTTAAAATTCAAAAGAAAGTGGCTCAGTGGTTTCTTTTCAGGAAATATTCACAAATGGCTTTTTTTGGTTTTTGATTTGTTTGGGGTTTTGTGTTTTGGGTTTTTTTAACACACAAAAGATATTTCTTAATTCACCTTTTAGTAATCTCAGCTTTTAAAAACTGTCAACTGAAAGCCCCTATTTTGGTAGTTGCTTTTCTTACCAAGTTAGAGATTTGATGTGCAATTACGGAATGCTTTAATTTTTCAGTTGCCCTTATGATCTCTTCTAAAGTGCTAATATGTTGTACAGTAAAACCTTGAGTAAAAATAGACTGAAAAGACAGTAATGACAGGAATTAATTTGCTTTACTTTTGGACTGTACACCCTTTATGCATGTTCTGTGGTGAGTAGGAATGAATTGCAATCTCTTCTTTTGGGGTTTTTTTTTGGCTTCAGTGATGACTTACTGCATTCCAGCCCCTCAGTGCTGCTTGAAAATTGGCCTGTTGTAAGCAGCATCCTCAGGTGAGTGTCAGCTACTCTATCGCTCACACCCGTGCCTCCTTTTTTGCTTACACTGATATATGGCTTTGAGTAAATACATGGGATAGGAAATAGTGTTTACCTTTCCATATCATGAGAATACTACTGGTTCTGTCTGACACAGTCTAAGCAACGCTGTTTGTATTGCTGCTTCAGTGAGCCAGGAGAATTTGCACAAAGATGTCGGGATCATGCAGTGGGAAACACTTGTATACTGTTTTCATAGGCAGGCTTCTATATGACTTAATAATAAGAGTAGCTGTTATTCTTTCTAAGTACTAAGAACCCAAACAGGCTGCATTTTGGGGAGTATTTTGAGATAAAGATCCCATTCTAGGAACGTTGTCTATACTTGGAAAAAGTTTGGAAATCTTGTCAACCATCTAGACAAACTGAAGAAATCTTCTCAGTTCTTTGGCTTAATCATGCAAAATGGATCGAGTTCTAACATTCGTCTGGGTTGCTGCCACGTGGTTGCAATATAAATCTGGCATAAATCCAGGCTACACTAACCATCGTCTTGTAGTTCTGGTTTTGTGCTACATGAAGTTTCCTGTTCCGTGTGTTGAGCTGCCTCGGAGACCTGGTCCAGCTAAAACCTAACCTTGCTAAAAAAATTGGCTGCAGAAGTGTTGAGACATGGAAGCAGTGTGTGTGTTCCACCGGTTTTGCCAGCGACGTGCCGTGTGTCAGGTGAAAGCAGTCACTTAACTGTGACTTGAGAAACCATCTCTCGGTGCTGATGTGGGGGTTCCTGAGCGGGCAGGAGCCAGAGCTGGGAAAGCGCTGGGCACCCCCGTGCGTAGAGAGAGGGGCTGGTGCTGAGTGAGGAGGTGATGGGCTCAATCAGTTCAGTTTGCCTCAATTCGTGCCTAACGTTTTGCCTTTACAAGGTACACTGACTGCACAGAGACATGTCCCCCTGCCTGTTGCCGTACCGGTTTTCTTGCTGCAAATCTCCCAACGACTTTTTTGAAAATGGAAATTTTTTTTTTTCTTTAAATGTTTTACTGCAAATGTAACTAGCTCATTCATAACTGAACGGTGTGTTTCCATGGTTTCATATTTTGTTATGTATGTGCTACCTACCTCTGAGCCCACAGGTATTTCCTATAAATACCACTTTTGCTATTTGGATTGAATTACTCTAACTTGTGTCATTCACTCAACCGTGTAATTCTGGTAACTGCCAAACCTAAGAAATTAACCTGCTCATTATGAGTAAATAATGTACCCTTCAAACACACGGAGGGGAAAAAAGTCTTTCACGTATTGGCTGAGGGTGAGTTTTCTTAATTCTGTAACTGGTTTCTCTCAGTGTTGTCTTTCATGGTGTCTTACCTCAGCAGAAAATTCCAACTGTAATTGGTCCAATGTGGAGGTTTATTTTTGTGTGTGTGTTGCTTTTCTTCCCGAGAACTTGCAGCTACTTTGGCATGAAACTGTTTTCAGTGACTGATGAGTGGAGGAAAGTGACAGTGAAGTTTCTGGCAGATGACCCTTTAATAAGATGTATGTAATTGGATAAGACTTGCAACAAATACTGGGCATCTGTTGGGTAATGTAAAAATAATGAAGAGAAACAGCAATGGGAAAAAAAAAACTTAAAAAGCCTCTTCAATTTCTTGATATCATGCTACTACTGAAACAGAATGGGTGGGTAAGACTAAAAACCCCAGCCTGAACCCCTTCAGAAACGTGCCTAAAGTGATGATCAGTTGGTTTTATTAGTATCCCTCGTGTCCAGAAGGACCTAAACTTTCTCCTTTTCCTCTGTACCCTTTGACAATTTCAGCGATATCTTTTGAACCTTTCTATTTTAAAATGCTTTTTGCTATTCAACTGCACTTTTGGTGGGTTGAGAGAGATGCAGAGAATAATTATTCCCGTGGAAAAAAAGAATTTAAAAGTCTGCATATTCTTGGAATGCAGTTTGTGGAGGCCTCGGGGCAGGAATGACAGGCGGCTGCTATCTCTTTGATCCTGAAGTTGTAGTTATGCAAAATCCCGGAGAGCAAAGCAAGTGACAGACTGTTCCTGGAGACCAGCACGGGCTGCTGTTGTGTGACACTGTCTTCTGCCACAGACCCCATCCCCTGCTTTTACCTTTTGTCCCTTCCTGTGAAGCTGTCAGCTGGAAGTCTTTAAAACAGAATAGCTGGAAAGTGTAGAATTTTGCCCGTGGAAGTCTCGCAGCAGGGTTTGTAACGGCACCCTCACCAGGTACTGCCCGGGTCGCTGTAGCGGGTGCCAGTTGGGGATGTTCACCGGGCTCTAACGCCTTCCCTCTCCTTAGTCGACCAGACCATTATTTTCATGTAAGTTATAAATGAACAGGGCTGTAATGCTAATATAGTGATACCTGTTTCGTGTGTAGGAAAAGAAAACTACCAAACTAGAGATAATGTAAAATAAGTTCCCAGATTTGCATGTGAACGGTAATTACAGTCCAGCACCAAATGGGAATGCCTGTGCCTCCTCTGACTAGAGTTACTGCATATGGCACTGCAAGTGCAGTGATACAATGAGTACTGACAATTTCATTATAACCAAATGATTTGGTTTGGCGTCAGCAAGGGACTAAATAATGCCTTTCAAGGGTTATTTGTGCCTTTGGGGCACAAAATTAATAACCTTCATTTTTAATGCAGTCATTTTAGCACAGAAGATGCCATAGAACGGGCTGCAGAATTGATTAATTGTGCAAACAAAAATGAGCTAATTGTTGCAGTTTAAAGTGCATTTAGATGGCAAGTTTAACTCTTACAGGGATGATCATTATCATTAAGCAGTACAAGATGAGGGGTTTTATGTTATGACAAGATTTAAGAAGTCTTATGAGTATCTTTTAGGTCTTCCCCTGCTGAAAGAAGCCAAAGAGACAGCAAACAAAATCGGACTGAAGAGAGGAAGTGTGTCTGGGCTGGTGTTTCTCTGGATCAAAATGATGTACATTTATATATGGTATAGGCTATCTTAAATGTCTATAATTCTGTACTATGATATGTCCAAACAGGTGTCAGAGGAAGTTTATTTCTCATAGTTTAGTACTTGGGGTATGGTTCTGTTTGTGTTTCAAACAGATTGCTCACTGTCTGGCTGCACTTCTTCCATCCTGAAGGAAAATAAATACCTTCTTTTGGCAATAATAGAATTAGTGTGTGGATTGTGTTTACTGGCAAGTAAGGTTCATTAATATTGTTAGGTTTCTCAAACACTACTGAAAACCTAGACTTATGTTGCAAATACACTGAAATACTTAATGTTCAGCTCTCGGCATTTGGATCTGGCATTTCACTTGTTATATTTGTGTCTATACAAATCATACTAAAAGAAAGAAATACGTTGGTTTACAGCCACCAGTAGCCTCAGCATCACTAAATTATAAAGTAAAGTGTTGAGAAAAACAAGCTATATCATTAGTACAACGTTTTCCAAAGGCTCTCTGAAGCACTCACGATAGGCCATAGAGCCGTTTCAGCAGTGTTCTGTGGCTCGCGCTGTGAGCGGATGCAGACACCATTGTGATGTGGGGCACAGCCTGTGTTAAATTGACCATGGGGGTGATTTAATGTGAGATGAAAGATTAAGAAATCGCCTGAGTCTTTCAGAGAGTTGTCATCAGTGCAGCAGGCATATCCTGGGGGAAGGATGCCGCTCTCGGCCTGGTTGGCAGCGAGGAGCAGCTCTGCCCGTGGCAGCTTCCCCGGATGGGGCTCAGTGGACAGAGGCAGAAGGGGAAGAACATGGCGTGTGAGGGCGACTGGGCCTGAGAGAGCAAAGTTGTGATCGCTCTTAGTTTTGGAGAAGGTTTGCTCACTAAGGACCTCATTCATGTCTTGTGCTGGATGATGTGACTGGGATTCAGCGAGACTGTGTCTTGTAGCATCAGGAGAAGCAGTTACTGTGATCTTCCAGAAGCTCTTTGCGTTCTGTTGGTATCCAGGATTCCAGCTGTATTACAGAACAAAATAAAACCCAACAGCTGCGTTCTGGATATCGGTTTCATCTTGTATCCCATCATTTCATACAGTCTTAAAATACGTACAGCCTGTGCTGCTTTGTACCACTGGCTTTCCCAGCCCTTCACTTTCGCATTAGGTAATGCGTCCAACTGACAGCAGCTGCTTTAAGACTCCCCTTTTCTCTGCTCCAGGTTGTTGCTGAATTAGTTGAAAAATCTGAAGAACTAAGTTCAGTGTTCACCAGCAACATTTGTGGGCTTTCCCGTGGTGTCAGTTCTGTAACTGAAAGAGCTGAGCTGTTGCCACTGCTGTGCTGCCCCACAGCTACAGGGCAGCTGGCAGCCGTCTCTGCTGCGGCCTCGCAGCACTTCAAACTACAGAAGTGATAGAAAAAGTCTGATTGTGGGGCATCTTTTTGGCTGTCACAAGTTCTTGAAATAGCTACTCCAGCACAGTTTTTGATCAATGACTTCTGGGTTATTATTCATGTATAAAATGGGACACCTTAAAGCAGAGAGGCTAATAGCTTGTGAAAGTTTAGCAAGGACTTTACATTGAAATGGTGATCTCTGTCTTTTAAGAAGTACGTAGTTAACAAGTAGGTTAAAACAGTGTTGAATACTGTATATTACATTAAATACTTTCAATATTTTACACCTCTTCGTCAGTTTTGCAAACATTACACTGCAGTGTTAGGGTATCATGTACCTCTTTCCCCTGTAATGAAAGGGACATGAGGAATCTGGTGTAGTCTGTCTCCGAACATAGTATTGGGAGAAATCAGAACATATTATGTGAGGTAATTAACAAAAAAAATCCAAACTGTTTTCCAAAGGTGTAACATGTGTAGCTGCAGGCAAGCAGGAATACCTTTCCCTACGAGGTGTCTGAGGCTGTGCAGGAGCCGAGGTGCGTGTGTGTTCTCTGGCAGGCACACGGTCTGTAGATCTGGCCGAGGCAGCTTTACCCACAGCCATCTGCTCTGTACTTAGTGTAAAGGAGTTAATGACCTGAGTCGTTAAGGCTGGCCAGGCGATCTGTATAATCCTTCCACACAAATAAGATACAGTCTCAGTTGATCGTTACTTTCTCCTAATTTGAAAAAAAAAAAATGTACTGGGGATCTTCCTTCTGCCCTCCCCACTGCTTATTTAGCCAGATTGAACCTGGTGAATTGCAAATCTGTGCAGCAAGGTCAGATGTATGAACCTGAGGGCACGCCAACCAGTTATTGATGGTAGACTTAGAGCTTAGAAGTAGGAAGCAGCCCTAATTTATCAGTATTGATTTCATGTAACCTCTATACTTTGGCTTGGAGGCAGGTTTCTGATGCCACTTGGAGAAGGTGGTTTGAGGTTTGCAGAAGATGCAGTGACAATAAAGATAATCCCCGAGGCAAGCGATGCGTAGCACTGGGCAGATTAGCGCTGTGTAGGTGCTGTGTGACCTCAGGGTGTTACAGAAGAGCTTTAAGGAGCTTAGTAACAGGTTAAGGTGATGGGGAGGGACGGTTGGTTTCCTCATTAACTGTGTTGTCCTGGAGCAGGCGGTATCTGGTTGGGCTGCAGGCTGGTTTGTGTGAGAGGGGTGTTGTAAATGCCAGTGGAAAGATTGCACGTAGCAGTTGTGTTAGCCTGGCTTCTCTCTTGAGGTGGCACTCTCTTCTAAATGGGGTGAAACACTGGCAGAAAAACTAGCTTATGCCCTATAAATTATATATGTTGAAAAATTCCCTGTGGATTCAGTGCACTGGTAACATTCCAAGGTAGCACTGCTTCTGACTTGTAGTTGGTTTATAATCTACAGTCTTGTTTATATTTAACATAAAGGGGATCTTCATGTTTTTTTACAAGTTACAATATGTTCAGAAAAGGAGAAAGGCAAGTATTGCTAAATCCCATTTCCTAATTGTTACTCTTCTTGCTCTGGAAACATTCCCTGCTCCTGAGTTTAATCTATTCCAAGTAAATTTATTTAAACAGTACTGCTTATTTAAATAACAAATGTAGTTGGTGTTTAAATGATTTGTCAATTTTGAAGTAGTACCCTATTTCCATGTAATGTAATTGCTGTATTTGATCTTAGAATGAGCTAATGTGAGCCATCTGACAAACCCCTTCATTGCTGGCTGTCGTGCAGCAAACACAACTCAGCCCATGGATGGGCCTCCCGGGGAAGTTTGGTGGCCTCCCCGAACGCACAAACACCTCAGAGAGCACCACAGCTACTGTGGAGGCCCTCAGAGTTCTCTGGTGTGCTCTGAGAGTAATGCAGAGAGGGGTTTCGTGCTTGTTACACCGCTCTTGTACCTCATGAGTCCAACTCGGATCCGTTCCTATTCCAAACCCAACTGCAAGTACCCAGTGTGCGCAGAGAGCGCTCCCCGGGGCTGCTGCTCAGACCTTTGCAAAAATCAATACCTGAAACCTAGAAACAAATTATCTAGGCAGGAATATGTATTCCTGTTGTTGATGGGCAACTAATTATGTCATAACAGATGGTGGTTAAGATTTTATACATCTACCATTTGAGCTGGGAGAACAGTCTTTACCATTACAAAAATGGGTCAAGGATAAGTTGAAAACCCTCCCTGATTTCTCTGTGGACGTTAACTGGCAGTTTGGTTGGACTCTCCTGCAAATGCATCCTCTCCCCTCTTTAGGTCTGCTGCTTAATTAGTTTTACTGAACAAATAAATACTGGGGTGCAGTAGAGATAAGGTTCATCTAACCTGTTGTTTTGCGTGGGAGTATAAAAGTGTGTTGGTTTGTTCTTTTTTTTTTTTTTTTTTCTTAATATATGTTGGACTCTTCTAATAATTCCAAGTTGTAAATTTTATGACTTTTGCCTGGGTATTCTTGCCCCTGGTTCTTTGGAATGCCTGTGGTTGTAGAGCTCTTCAGACTATGGCTCAATGAAGTGTGGGCGACTGGGGCTCAGCAATGGCCTTTCTCCTTTATGGATGATCTAATAGAGAAGATTGCTTCTCTTATTTATGACTGTAATATTTCATTTCTGTCTCTCTAGTCTATGTCATACATGAGAGCTACTGATGCAGTACTTTTTAGCAGATAACTCTCACCCGACAATATATCATGATAACCTTCGTGCATCGCATGATTTAGAAAACAGTTTGAAATTTACAGCAGTGCCCTGTAACTCTGACTGATGGCAATATATATATTATTAATAACAACATGTTTTTCTCAGTACTGTGCACTGGCAGGGAAGTGTTAGATAAAATAAATTGCCCTCCATTATGTATCATAAATCCCACAAATTCTGTAGTGTGTCTTCTGCTTGTTTGCTTGAAGGATGCAGTGAATGCTCCTCGCCACGTTCTTCCTTGTTCTGCTGGTACCCATGGAGCATTTTCTGCTCTCTGTAGCTGTGCTGGGTGGATGGAGGGTGCAGGATCAGCCTGAGACGAGCAGAACTAGCAGTTAGTCTGGTTTTGCAGCACAAAGCCTGTTTTGTTCTCTCCCTTCCTCCCCGGGCTGCTGAGAGGGTGTTTATCTCCAGTGAGTCCGGAGCTGGGAAGGATGAAAGCACAGCAGTGTTACCTATACACCACAGATCTAAATCACGCTGTCAAAACATGAACATTCCTCAGTAATCTTCTTTTTAATGTTAACTGTCAGCCTCGAGATGCCACTTGCTCTCGAGCTGCTGTGCATAATGTGTGCCAGCTCACCCCGGCTGCCGCCCTTGTTAGAACATCACGCAGTCGCTGCGCAGCGGGGTGATACGGCTTTCGGTACAAGAGGGGGGTGAACGTAATGTGACTTCTTACCAGCTGCAGTAAGTGAGGTGAAGTTATTAACGTCTTTTCAAGACAAGTAACAAGTGAGGGGTTATTTTTCATCTCTATTCCTAAAAAATGACGTGTTATTTATAGCAGATAGCATTTTGTTTGCACTTATCTGAACTGAGTAAATTTTGACATGAACTCTGTAAAGCTCATGAAAGCTCAGTATTGCTTTGTGAAATTAAGAAAACGTTAAAAACTAATGCTAAAATATACTGTTTAAGTATATTTTAGAACTTGGAAGTGAAAATTTGAATTTTAAATGTTACGTTTAGAAATGGTGGTGGCTAATGATGGGATCTCAGTTCACCCTTAGCCTTTTCCCTTTAGATTTCTGGTGCCATGACAGTGCCTATCCCTTTGTGTTTATGCCAAACTATTTGGTTCTCATTTGAGTATTCTCAAAAGGTGGGGCAGGTCTGATGCTTTTGAATTGCTTGCTAAGGAACCCAATAGAGATACAAATGGGAAATAAAGAAGAAAGAATAGAGACTGTTGGTGGTGTTGTGCACACAAGAGTCAGTCTGGGAGTAGTCGGAGCAGAAGGGTTCTAAATGGTTCAGCTGTCAACATTGATCATCGAAGCCTTAGTAAGTGACTTTTTTTGAAGTGTAGCTTAAAGTCCAAAAGGACAAGTGCTGTCTGGTGTGCTTATTTTGGCAGCTGAATTGGAGTTGCCATTGCAGTGTGATTAGCATCCTTTAGCCAATGTTGAGGAGCACAGTGTGGCCGCAGCAGAGCGCGGCACGGCCCCTCCATCCACACTGACCCGCAGGACGTGTCACACAAGGAACAAGGTCAGCGTTCTCTCTAGTTGAGTGAATTCCTTACCATGTGGGGAGAGGCTGAGAACCCAGAGACAGGACATGACGATGGTATTTCATAACTATTGCCCAAACTAGATGCCCAACCGTGCCGGGATTTTGTAACATACCCTCTTGCTGGATACAGGCAGAGCTGGAGTTGCCAGTCAAGGAGCCTGATGTGAAAGGCAGCTCAGTTCTGCAGCCTCTCCAGAGATACTTCTGAGATCTCTTGCATTGATCATTATGTCGTATTTTGCAACTGTGGGATCACTGCATACAAAAGTAATTAGCTAACTTTTTTGTTTTCTGAAAGATGTAAGAAGATTTTATTATTTTATCATGTGCTTTCCTCCTCTGAACACAAATCAGGCTGTTGTCTTCCAGAGTGGAAGGTTTGGAAGCAAAAATACAATTTGGAAGTGAAACGTTTTTCAGCTGCAAGTAATATTAGTAGTAATTGCCACTTAGTGATCTTTCAGTTGGTAGAAACAAACCATCAAAATGATAATTGTAGGATGCTGTGGGATTTAGGTTGATTAACAAACCAGACAACCAAGTGGGCAGCGTGCACTGTGCCGGAACTCTGGCTCATGTGGAGTCGACAGAGCTTATCTGGAATCAGTGGAGCAAAGCCCATTTTATTCCATTTGCCCAAAGAATAAACATATGCCATGTCAGAAATAGAACAGTTGGAAACAATTGCTGCATGGGATGATGATGAAAAATAGCTGGAGAAGGATGGAAGGGTGATTAGACTTGTGTAAAGCCAGACGCTGACTTAAGGATGTAAATGAGGCCAGGCTGGCATTACGGGGGAATCATCGCCGTCTGCTGCGGTGACAGGAAGGTGCTCTCGATAACGTCTTCCTCAGCTCTCTCCATGAGGTGGAAGAAATTCCTACGCATTTTAGATGGGAAAGAGAACTGTTAAAGATGCCTCGTGAAATGAGCTGTTTAGAAAAACAGATAATTTGGGTTCCACTGAAATTGAAGAAGTTCAGTGTTTGCAATTGCCAGTCAACTGAAATCTATTTTCTTCTTTAGAAATGTCCTTTGAAATAGGGTGGGTTTATGTACTGGAAATGCAAAATTTGAAGTATGCAGGGAATGTATTATCTGTAACGAAATTGTGAATTACTTTTGAATCATTTCATTATAATCTCCTAATTTGTTGCTTGATCGTATGATGTTTGTTTCCAGTTTTCCATAATCTCAAATGTAGAATGTTCTGTTTTGTTGAAATCTGGACCAGTTTTGAAATATCTGAACTAAGCTTAACATTAAGAAAGAACCTGTAAAAAAAAAAAAAAAAAAAAAAAAAAAAAAAAAAACCCTTTCTTAAANAAAGCTAGAATACCCGTTTCTCAAAGTTTTCTCAAAGTAAGCACATTCAAAAGTTGTTCTTTTTATGTATTTTGGGAGGACACGTGTGACCTGAGCTGTGTGACAACTTATAGCCTTGGCCATGTGACATAATTCAATTAAAATAAGCCTTCCTCGTCTCAGAGAGAAAAAGTTCTTTCAGGCCATTCATAAATTTTAATGGCAGTCATACTGTAATGAGGAGCTAATTTTCTTTTCCCATTATCTCCTGCCATTCTGGGATATGAGAACCCTTTGTTCTCTCCAACGGTCTTCACTTTGGTTTCTCACAGCAGTCATTAACCTGGGAAGACGCTGGATCTTCATGGGCAGCTTCACCCCAGCGGGCAGGGGGACAAATCCCCAGCCCAAGGACAGCCTTCGGTCCAGCTCAACCTCCCTCCCCTGCCCCTTACCCTCTTACCCTTACCCTTACCCTTACCCCCTTACTCCTACCCTTACCCCTTTACCCCCTTACCCCCTTACTCCTTACCCCTACCCCTTACCCTTACCCTCCTGCTCCTGCCTGGGTCCACACCAACAGACGTTTAGATTCAGGAAATGTGGCTTCACAGAATGGTTCATCCCACACTGTGTTTCAACAGTATGGGCTGTCGTAAACAATAAAAATTTATCATTGTGTAAAAGTCTTTTGATTTTTAACTGTGGATGCTTATCTCCTCCTTTATGGTATTTATTTGGTGTCTGCCTGTCCTGTGTGTCTGTATTTTAACGTTAGGCTCTGCCTTCCTTCATTGACTTACAGCTGAAATATCTGACTCTTAAGTTTTATTTCCTCTGTAATTATATTTTTTACAACAGAAAAGCCCCACCAACTGATGCAATTCTAACTCTTGTTTTCTGTTTTCTTCCTAGTTTGCTGTTTTGTGGTTCATAAGAGATGCCATGAGTTCGTTACCTTCTCTTGTCCCGGGGCTGACAAGGGACCTGACACCGATGTAAGTACAGCAGCATTTCACCTCCTGCTTTTACACCTAGTGTCCTGTTGTTACACCTCGGTGTGAGACTGAGTTACAAACACTACTGACGGGTTCTTTAGGGTAGAGAATTTTAGCCTGAGCTTTTAACAATTCTGAATTGAATGTTTAAGGCCTGTGAGATCTATTCTTGGTAAGAAAAGTAACAATGAACTTGTGACCAAGAATGCTGTCCCTCAGGTGGTGACAACCCTGAGGTGCTTCCTCAAGCCTGAAGTCAGCGTTTTATTTTTATTTCCTTTATGTTGGATTCCCGGGGAGGCTGTGGCTTTTTCTGAGCTTTCTTTGTATCCATCTTATCTCAAGGTAGATCTTCAGAGTTGACTCTGCTCCTTGTCCTCTCTCTGCACAAGGGTCTGCAGCTCCAATCAGACGGCAGTTTAACCTGGAGCCAGGTGGTTTATCAGAGATAGGGTTTTGAAAGAATTACATTGATGCTGGAGAGTGGAGCTGGAACACCAGTCGGGATACACCCGTCCTGTCCTGCTCTTTCCATACTTCTATATACACATAGCATTTTTGGTCAACAGCCAGTTTTTACTTTGAACACATCTGCTCCCATGGTGAGACACATGTACAAGAATTTTGTGTCACCCTGCTGAAATAATAAACTAATCCTGTTTGTTCACATAAAAATAACGTTTCTTTGGGTTTTATAAATCCCACTTTACAGTGAAGTAATTTAACATCTGCTTATGGGAACAATACATTCAAAGTGTTCTTTGTCTGAATGGCTGTTTTGTTTCTTATAACATATTCATTCTCTAGATTGTAGGCTATTATCTCCTCTGATGAAATGCACCAGAAGACTTTTCTTGCTAGGTTTTAATGAGCTTCTCATCAATTGTTTTAATATGCTAGCCCTGAGATCAATGAACAATATGGCAGAAGCCACAAAGGGTTTTGGAGAATTTGAGATGTTAAAAAGTTTTCTTATTTTTAAATTTAAATACAGGGAAATGCCAAAGAACTGAGAAGAATTTTAAAAACAGTTTGAGTTTTAAACTTTTCCCATATTCACAACAATTAGGTACATAAGAAAAATGCCTAAGTTAGGAGCATAGTTGCCCTATTGAGTTTCTCCTGTTCAGCTGACAGAGACAGTCACTTCCAGAGAGCAAACCAGGTCTGAGGTGGCTTCAGTCATGCCTGTGGCTGCTCCTTGTCCTCGGGTTGCAGAGAGAGTTGAGCGAAGGCGAGATCTGACAGCCTTGTGGCAGCAACACTGAAGTTGGTGGCACAAACACTGCTGTCCTTAACATCCATCTCCTCTCGTCCTCACTTTCCCCCTCCCCACTTAGGGAGAGGAGACCCTCTTGGGAGCCAGCTCCTGAGCAGCACCTTTCCCCAAAAGCTACTACTGCTTTGGCAACACCAAATATCACTGCTAAAATCAACTGAATTGTATCAGAGGTGTAATTGTAACTGAAGCCTTTCTTTCCACCTTTCCTTCTTTTTCCATATTCAGTTCTGGTAGCTCATTGGATGCTGCATTATTTCCTTTGTGTCTGTCATCTCCAGCCATTGTCTTCTTCCTATGCACTTTTTTGCACTTAGCTCCTCATCTTACTTTTTTTTTTTTTTTGTCTTCCATCAGCTGTTCCTGCTGCTGTCCCAGTTCCTTGTCTCTTTAATTACTGCTTCCCTAAATATAGCTCGTACCTACAGGCAATACATTGCTGCTTTGCACTGGTTGGTTCCTAGAACACAAGTAAAATAAAACAATTGAAAGTAGTTTTCTCTTAGTGCTCAGCTGGGATATAAGATGTTAATAAAAGTTTCTGTTGATTCAGTTTTAGTGGTGACACTCCTGAGCAGGTTTTCTATATCTTTAGTGAGTGGTTTGACTCTTGAAAGTGTTCTTTATTATTTTTTAAAACAGTTTCTTCAGGCTTTCTCTCCTAAGGCTCATAAAGGAGAACACACATTTGTGTATGAGACCATTTAATTATATCAAGAATCTCTTCATGGTTACAGAGTCTGTTATGTGGAGGGTTGTTAACAGTCTTTAATATCGCTGACAGCATTTCATTATTTCTCTTTTTGGCTGCGGTGATTAAATAAATCAGCCTAATGCCTTATTTTAGCATTTCGGTTACCAAATGATCGTTTTCAATACTCACACAGAAGCGATGTCTCAAAAACACTTTGAAGATTAAAAGCTAACAGAAAATAAATATGTTTTATTAAAATGGTGCTACATTAGTGGGTCCTATTACACAAAGAAGATTGTAGGATGTTACACTTTAATTTACTGAAATGCTTAACTGTAATGTCTACCCTTTTACAGTTCAGTAACTTATTCCTATCTGAGTTAGTACAAGCTTTGTTCTGAAATGTACTGTGCTATAAAGCTTATCATAATATTTAGCAGATTTTCAAATATTAAAAAGTCCTTTTCTAAATTCTAAATGCAGATACACAATTAATTTGCATACTCAAATTCTCTAGTGTATTTGCATGATGTAACCTTTCCATTAATTATAAGAGTAATGTTGCCATTAATAAAATTACTTTTTTCCAGAGCAATAATTATAAATTATAATAATTATATATTATGTTAATGTTCCTTACATATTATAATAATTTTAAATTATCGTGCACTGTACTTTTAGCATAAATGAGGCAATCCTCACAAACGCATCATTAGAATAATTATCAGTTAAATTGGTTTCGTTTCATAAAGAGAATCCAAAGGCTGAACAGCCAGAGAGGTGCCCTGCGGTGGGTGTCGGGGCTGGAGCACAGAGCACTCCAGCCTGCAGAGCATTTCCCACTCAGCAGCAAACCTGCCGTTAGCAGCCACGGGAGGGGTTTTGGCAGGTAAGTGCTCACGGCCCCGCTGAGCCTGGAGGTATCTGGGACACGATGGCGAGGACTTATTTATAGCTGTGTCCTGAGGCTGGTGTGGTTTCGCGCTGCAGCCCCCCAGGGACATGTGGTTTCTGAGCACTGGGGTTCATTAGTGGGTTAGGAAGACTCCAAAGGAGAGAAAACCTGTGATTTTTAGAAACTTCATTCTGACTTCCATGAATGCGAAATGTGCCTGTGGCTGAAGGACGAGGTCAGAGTATATTTTTAAAATAATGCTCTTTTGAAAGAGAGAATTGGGCTACTTTAAAAAAACATTATGTACAGAGAGATTTCTATCGTGTAGTTCTTTTCAAAGCTCTTAAACATTTTTTGGCTGCGGCGTCCCCTGCAGAAAGGGGGAGCCCCACTGACAAGTGTAGTCATCTCTCTAAATATACTTAAACGTTGAAACAAAAGTTATTTTCTACTTTCTATACATTTAAATACAGCCAAAAGAACAAAAGATATTTCAGACTGTACTACCCACAGATATCGGCTGATTTCCTACCCTGTCTTACCTGCCATATAGCTAAATATTTCATATATTTTAACTACTCACCTGTATAAAAGTCCTGTGGTCTGTATCACACTAAGCAGTGGTGTACTACTAGTGTCTCAGGTAACAGAGTATTCTATTGCTGGAAAAAGAGGACATGAAATTATTGCTTTTGCTTTAAATTTGAATGCCTTAAAGGTCAGTGTAAAAGAGACTAAAGCTTAAAATCACCCTCTTTTTTGCTTTAGTCAAACTAGATAAAACATGAGGTTGAAAGGTCTGTGCTTGTGCCAAAAGGAAAATAATACTTGTGAATAAAGTGGTCCTCCCTGACTAGTCATGAAATGATGGTGTTTGGGGAACAATATCCTGTTTCAGATGAAATAAGAATTCACACAATCAAAAAAATTGACGTTTCCTTAGTACTTGGCAGGGTGTGAGCCCTGATGTCTGAGCAAAACACCGACTCAGGAAGTTATTTTGCTGCTGTCTAATGGCTCTCTGTAGTTTGAATAGAAATTAGTCATCTCCTCTTGGTGGCCAGCTCTTTTCTGGCAATGCTGTTGAGTTCCATTTATCAGCTCCTGCAGTCCAAGCCTGCTGGTCTTATACTCTGAAGTTACCTGAAGCATCATCTCCAGTTCAGATACTTGGTTTTGGAAGATTGCTTCCAAATGGTGTTCAGAAAAACTGCTGTAAATCATTGATGAAATGCTTTCAAACATGAGTAAATTACTGTAACAATGGAAGAGCAGCCTCAAAAATTGCAGCTGTGACTAGCTTTGTTAAGATGTGTTTAATATTAAGGGATAACTATGTGACCTTACAGACTGGTTAGTCTCACCTCTGTCCCTGGGAAGGTCATGAAGCGACTTGCTCTGGATGTCACATCCAAACATGTTAAAGAAAAGGAAGTTATTGGGAGTGGTGGACATGGATTTCCCAAGGGTAAATCATGCTTGACCAATCCGATAGCCTTCTGTGGTGTTACAACTGGATGGCTGGATGAGGGGGGAGCAGCAGATGTCATCTACGGTGACTTCAGCAGGGCTTTTGACACTGTCTCCCAGAACATCCTCATTAGGAAACCGAGGAGGTGTGGGGGGCAGTGAGGTGGATAGAGAACTGGGTGTGTGTCAGGACTCAGAGGGTTGTAATTAATGGAGTAGGGTCAAGTTGGAGGCCTTGGGGGACACCGAGTGGTGTCCCCCAAGGGTCACTACTTGGTCCAGTCTTGTTCAACATATTCATCAATGACCTGAGTGAGGGGACAGAGTGTATCCTCAGCAAGTTCACTGATGATACCAAGCTGGGAGGGCTGGTGACACTCCAGAGGGCGGTGCCACCTGGTCACACCCAGCATGACCTGGACAGGCTGGAGAGCTGGGCAGAGAAGAACTTCATGAGGTTCAACAAGGGCAACTGTAGGGTCCTGCACCTGGGGAGGCAGAACCCCAGGCACCAACAGAGGTTCAGAGTGGACCTGCTGGAAAGCACATTT
>VXBJ01003939.1:266812-290971 GCA_013400055.1 Nycticryphes semicollaris
AGACTGTTTGTGTGTAGGAGGCTGGTTTCAGGTTATTGCTTTACTGGTCCTGGGAATTAAAAAAAAACCACAACAGAAGACAACAAAACAAACAACCCTTGTGAAAAGAAAAAGCAATAACTGGAAGCATAGTATTACGACTTACTGTAGGACTAGTTAAAAAAGGATTTTAATCAGAAAGCTTTGCAGTCTTTTTCCAAGGATAATGAAATGCAGCAGCAGGACACGTCTGATTTGCTTTTAACCATTTGGTTGTTTTCACAATGAAAAACAACTATAACCTATGTTAGACATCATGAGTGACCCGAGCAACTGAAAAGGATCATTGATAAATACAACAACCAACATTGGGGTTTTTGTTTTATTTTTTGCTAATCTGAATTTTGGATAGTAGGCAATCTTGTCCTAGAAGTATTTTTTTTAATTAAAATAAAAAGCTTCTCATTTCATCACAAAAGATACCCAAAGGCAGGAAGATCTGGCAAGATCCAGTTTACTGCTTGCCAGATTAGTAGGAATGCTGTCTGGAAGAGAACCTGTTTCAATTATTTGAGGTGATTCTTAAACAGCTCTGATGCAATAAATTTATTCATCTTTCATTGTTTACTGAAAACAAAATATAAAGCCCCCTGTATTTACAAATGGAGATACCAACTCACTGTGTTTGTCTGTCTTAATTTTAGGAAAATTATTAATCATGATTAAGTTGTTTACAGTAGGCATTATAAGATGGGGACAATTTTAGAGGACAGCAAGGTTATTCTTCTTAAAGAAAATAAATTGTAATTACCTGGGCTTCTGAATCTCTGCAGGGTGTCCAAAGTAGTTTATGGAGGAATAAAGGATTCATGCTCAAGGTTTTGACCTCAAAGCCTTAAAAATCAACTGTAGGGAAAACTTGCTTATGTAATTTCTCTTATTTTTTTTTTAAATTGTTTTTAAATGTTACTATGCACATCTGTAATGGCTTATTATGAAGTGTAGGCATTTGAGTATATTTACAATGACATTTCAGTTTGAACAGAATCAGTCTTGAGTTGAGATTCCTTTTAATGGAAGAGAAAGAAATTAAAGAAGGAGATCTACCTAGAAGGGCGCTGTGTTATGTTCTGCTCACGCTGAGCCAGCAGCTCCTGGGTAAGGTGGGGAGAACGTGCCTCAGTGTCCTCCATCAAGTGCTCTTACGCCCCTTGACGTTCCTCTCGCCCTGCCGGATACTTAAGAATCCAAGTGCCATTTTCCTGCCCATCTCAATAAATAAAATCCAGCCATATGTCACCCTCTCCACCTTATGTTCATCACCAGCTGCCAGGCGCTGCCAGCCTTGGGAAACCTGCTCCTCACCTGCCTGGGGATGCTCTCCCGCAGCGCAGAGCCCATGCCCGGCTTGGTTACTGACCCACCAGTTCTGTGCTCTCAGAGAGGGGTGGTTGTTGCTGTTGGCCACCTGTACGTTGGGGTTGTGGCACTGCTCGCCTAAACACCCTCATTTCAGTCCTTGGAAGCGCTTCACAGGTCACCTGAAAGCAGTTCATGTACCGGAATACAGAGGTACTGCAGAGAGAGATAGCAAATTTATATAAACTATGAATCTAAAAGTGTCAGTGATTTTCATCAGTTAGCACTGGAGAACAATTATTAGGCAGGGATATTATAAAAGCAGAACTCTCAGCAAATTTATTCCCAATAATAACAAGAAATCTTGTTGATAGGTTTGCAGTTTCAGTGGCAGTAACTACAACTGATGAAGCAATCTGCTGGGTACTAATTGCACAATTAAAACTTTTTTTAAATTCCTCAAATTGAAGTTGACGTGATTCCAACAGCCCTTATTTTCCAGTTCTTAGAGTATGCTTAGTGGTGCAATGTAAATGGAATTTAATTATTTCCTTGTCATCTTGTACTTACCCTTTGCCAAAGTTGTGTCAGTCCTTAAACTGTACATAAATACGACAAGATGGTCCTGGGATTAGGGGGGAAGAATGCTTGAGACTTACTAATAATCTATTTTCTTAGATGAGATGTCATGTGTAAAATGTACCGTAGACATTTTTATCGGGTTCCACCCCCACAATCACGTGGTGGTGGGTTTTTTTTTTTAAAAAAATTCGTATGGCATACTGAACTGATGAGCTGGAAGGAACAGCCACAGACCACTGAGAAACCTTGCAGAATGCCAAACGGTTTTAGCACTCTGTTTTTTGAGGTGGCAGTTCTTACACCAAAATTAGATGAAATCTTAATTTGGAACGAAAGGAGTGGGCTAATTTTGAAAAGCACTGTAGATCCCATATGCTACAAATAATTCCAGAATGTGTCACCAGAGAGCATACCTATCTTTGTAAATTATTGGGAGCATTTCCCCTGGGGTGCTGGGAGAAATCTGACAACCGCTGCTGAGTTCAACCGGTGTAGCCTCCGTTTCTTAACATAAATCACACACCTCCCGAACTCCGCCTGTGTGGGGTTGGGGAATAAAGAACAGCCTGTTCTCTGGAGGAGAGAGCAAGTTTCTTTTATCCAGGTGTTTTTACCCTGGAACAGAGAGACGAAAGAGAGAGGAAAAGCAAGGAGGGAAGGGGGCAGAGGCACATCCTGATGGGGAGAGAGCGGCTGCCGCCCTCTTCCACTGGAGCTCCAGTTATCACACTGGTCCTGGCACAGCGGCTGGTTCATGTTGCATGAAGGAGAACAGTTTAGTTCCATTCTTGGGCATGCTCTTGTTGTTTCATTTGTTTCCTCTAGATTTGCACTGTCCGTTATTGGGGTGATACTCTGAAGAGATCCAAATAGTTCACCAATTTTTCTTCAGCCTTTGGAAAACATTGGATTTGTCTTGAAATAGCTGGTGATACCAGGGAACATAGATTAGACAAAATCATTGTCACAAAATATATTCTCATTTTTTGGAATTGGTCAGATTTTTTTTACAGCGACCTAATAAACTTGATACAAACGGATTTTAAACCCAGCTGTATATTACCTGGGCTGAAAAACAAAATCCTGATGCTTCTGTTGGAGTAACATTATGCTGGTCATGTCTTCTTTTATCATTTGATTTCAGCTCTTCCCTTGCAAATAAATAAAACGTAGCGTGACCCATGTAATTAATGAAACTCAATCCTTAAAGTACCAGTGATCGTAGGCAGAGCTCATAAACTAAAAGCGAAAGCGTATCATAAATTCTGGTAATGAGAACTTAATAGATATAAGAGTCAGAGATTGATTTATCCTGCTTTCTTTTTGTCCCCATGAGAAGGGTCCCTGCTGAACTCGGGCACGAAAGAAATCTCTCTGTGTTGGGAAAACCGTTGTAATCAGTAACAAAGCTACCTTCAGGTCTGTTCCTATGGCAACAGGAGCATCAGCCCAGCAAAGAATGGACCAGCAAGGAGATAAAAGCCTCTGTAAAAATAGTTATAAAAAGGGTATACATAGCTTCCACTGCTTTTGTTTCTTCTTTTTAAAATTATGTTGCCAGAGCTTGGGTAAGACCATGTCAAAAGAATAGAAAAACCTTTCTCCTCAATCTTTCAAATGTTCAATTAGGGTCATTTTGGTAGGAAAGGTGCCATTCCCAGCACCAATGAGAAAAATGTGGAATTAGTGCAATATGCATCTGAACTTGATGTTAATACTCAGATGCTTCTTGAAAATGAAATCTGCTCATCTCTGTTTTTAGCCAATCCTCCTTTTATAACAGTTCTCTCATTGTTTCTCAATTTCAAAGATAAAAAAATTAAGGTAAAAAATGGGGTGTATATTTACCTGTTTTACTTGTAAGTTGAAATGGGCAATCTTTATACAGAACAGAAGAAGCCTGTTGAAAATATTCTAGCTCTAGTTTTTATGCTTCAGATGTTCCTTATCCATGGTTCTACAGCGCTTTGTAACGCGCTGCTGCTTAGAAATGTGACTTGAGGAGCTCTGAAAGCAAGCAGAAGAGTCCAGGCAAATTAATGTGCATAAATAACACAGCAAAACCCTGTCAGTGTATTATTGAAAGAGTTTATTGTGTCTTTTCTTTATACAAATGTGGTAATGCTTTTTTAGAGTCCTTATGTCAAGTGTAAAAAAACCCAAAAATAAATAAGCACGATCATGTTATTTCCAATGGGCATCACTAATAACAGCGACTTGTTAAAGAGCTGGCAGGTGCAGTCGTGTCGTCTGATTTCTTGAAATGTAGAGCAGGTTGTGATTGTTCCACTGAGCAGGGACTTCAGTGGGCATCAGTGGAAGGTTACTTCCAGGGTGGTTGTATAAAGTATAGATCTGTAAAAATTCTGATAGACCTTGTCCAGAAAGTAGGCTGAAAGGCAACCTGGCTGCGGCCACGAGGTTTGAGGGAGCTGGGCATAAGTCCATCTATGTAAAACCTGCGTTATATAGGCCATATGTATATACTTGCAGTGTTTACAAAGATGATTCTTAATTTCATTGTCACAGATTATTTTTTTTCCTAGAAGATTTTTTTTTTTCTAGAGTCACTTGAAATCTGGGATTATCACAAATTTTCTTCCTGAGAAGATTTTTTTGTATTTAAAGATAATTTGAGCCCTGCAATCCTAGCATGCAACAGGAAGAAGACCTGGCTGTCTCTTATAAATAGCTTTATGAAATCCTTCCTTAGTCAAAATCCACTTTTATTTTTCAAGGTCTCTATTAGTACCTACAGATTGACCTACTTACAAGTGAGTGAGTCATGTTGTATTGTTAAATCTGAAGCCTAAGATCCCACTCCTCAGCACACGTTATCGACATTCCTTTTTTAGCGTATTACAAAGCTTTTTACTTCACTTAATTAAAGCAAATAAGCATTTTCATAACCAGAGACTTTAATTCGTGTGGCTGTTCTCAAAGTCCGTTCACTTTGTCTTGTTGACCTTGTTTCTACCCAGTGGAAATTCTGTTCTTGGTCTTGAGAATCGTGCTGAATGGGTGGCTGGACCTGCGGGAGGGAGGACGCTGTGCTGCTGGCATCCCCTGCGCTGTGCCCGCAGCTCCCACAGGGCTCTGGCACCCAGAGGGTGCAGGAGGAAGGAGCAGGCTTTTGGAGAAGCAGAAGCACGAAAGGATGGGGGACAGCGGGACAAAGGGCAGAAATGAAAGCAGTCCTGTAACTTTTAGGAGAAATTCATACTCCCTCAGAGTTTTGTTTAACATCTGTGACTTGTGTCTTCATGTGCCAAGAGCGTGATTGGACCATTCATGAAAACAAAAAGAACTGTGCAATCAACAGACTTTGTTCAATATTCCTGTGGAAAGGGGATTTGCGATAAATAATATGAAAGACTTCAAACGCAAATGGCTTTATATTTAACTTGCTTAATTTAGAAACGTGCCACACAGAGGTAAAATTAAGAGAAGTAGAAATACATATCTATTTTTTTTATTTGCTGGAAGTGCATTACAGAATGAGAGGGGTAGAAAATGTTCTATTCTACCATTCCACATTAATCCTTTGCTCTTCTGTGAGAAGGTACAGCTGTTTACTGATCTTACAAGCTCAAATCAAATCAAAGTGTTTCCTAGTGCTTTGTCTTTGGCAACAATAAAGCCCTCAGGTCAAACAAGGAGAGCGCTTCTGCACCAGAACATGTCCCTGAGCTGCTCCCACACCCTGCCCAGCACGGACGTTGCGTGTCCAGATTGAGTCTTTTGAGCGACATAACGGCCCAGAGATGGCTACTAGAATAAAAGTTTATTTTCAGGTAGTTCTAAAATGAATGAGCAAAGAAGTACCGTTGTAATTTTCTTCACATTAGCTGTCGTTGCACTGCATTTTATTTTTATAATCTCTCTGCTCCTGTCACAGTAGTCCATTCACTCAGGTTCATTACTGCTTGTTTTGCCAATACTGTTGGGATACACTCCAAGAATTTGGGTTATTAGTCATTGCAATAAAAGACCAATGCATCTTAATCAATACAGGCTTCCAAAAATTAAATGTTTCCTGAAGTTGTGGTTCAAAATGATCACATTTAAAAATAAAGTTCTTCCTTAATAGGTAGAAGATTTTTTTTTGTCTGCTGAGAATGTCACATGTGAAGATATCTTTAACTTTAAATTTGTTTTTTATTTCTTTAAATTAAGGCCTATTGGCAAAATTTGCCCTACTCTAAAGAGGATGTGACATACACACACAGATATTGTTCATTTTAGTGCTCATTAGTGTTTGTGTTTGCCAGGAGCTGAAATTAGACACTTGGTTCTTTGAAAACTGATGAGGAATTGGTTGTAAGGTCACATCCAGAGAGTAGTGGTCAATGGCTCAATGTCCAGATGGAGACTGGTGACCAGTGCTGTCCCTCGGGGATCCGTATTGGGACCAGCAGTGTTCAGTATGTTCATCAATACTTCTGGTGGGTACCCTCAGCAAGTTTGTGGACAGCATCAAGCTGAGTAGTACAGGTGACACACCCAAGGGACAGGATGCCATCCAAAGGGACCTGGGCAGGCTGGAGAAGTGGGTCTGTGTGAACCTCATGAGGTTCAACAAGGCGAAGTGCAGGGTCCTGCACCTGGGACAGGGCAGCCCCCACTATTAGTACAGGCTGGGGGATGGAGGGCAGCTCTGCCAAGAAGGACTTGGGGGTGTTGGTGGATAAAAAGCTGGACAAGAGTCAGCAAGGTGTGCTGGCAGCTCAGAACCACCCCTCACCCTGGGCTGCGTCCCCAGCAGGGCAGGAGGGGGGTTCTGCTCTGCTGTGGGGAGACCCCAGGTTGGACGGGGCTCTGAGCAACCCAGTCTGGTTAAAGGATGTCCCTGCTCATTGCAGGGGGGTTGCAGTAGGTGACTTTTTAAGACCCCTTCCAACCCAAAGTATTGTGTGATTCCATGACCGTTAGGGTGCTACATCATTAACACCTAACCTGGGACTGTGCTGTGTGTGGTTTATAATAAGATATATGCTGTTTGTACTGGCTTTTTCTTCCGCAGTTGGATGCCTGTGTGTGCATAAACATTGTCACCATGTGCCATAAAGTATTTATGGTACCTATACATTCTAAAAGCATTACAGTTACAGCAGTATCTGGCTGTAAGAAAACCTTAGTGCTGCAAATACTGCCCAGCATACCAGTTTTAAGAAATCGCTTATTTTTCAAGGGAGAGCTGTCTATATAAATGCAAGCTGCTCTGAACTGAACGGGCTGACTGTTGGGCTTTGTAAAATGTACTGAATGCAAAATACTGCTTTGGAAATCGTGATGGTCTCAGAAACAGTGGGTTTCTAGGCATTTCTAACATTAGCACAGAATTTGCATCTAAGTCAGTGGGAGTCTTCAGTGCTTAATGAACTGTGCTTGATTTACCAGCTTGGCATTTAAACTGTTTCTTTGACACAAAAATAAAGAGCATGTAAGATTGCAGCTCTAATAAAACCTAAAAATACATAATACATACCACGTTGCATCTATTGGGTGCAGAGCAGGTAGGAAGGCACTGGTGATGTGGAAGCGTTCAGCTTCTGCAGGCTCACAGGGGGAGAGAGCCCGGCTTTGGTGCTGCTGGAATGATCCCTCCCTGCTGCTGTAGTGCCCATGTTGAATGATGCCTATGAAGCTGGATAAAAAATTCATAGTTCATTTAGTAGGAAATGGAATCTGAAATGGTGCTGTGGGTCTGTGGGACCGCGGTGATCCCTGTGGGTGAGGACCTGCACAGCGTCACCCTGGGGAGCTGGGCACTTCTGCCAAGGTGGGTGCAGTAAACGTGCCTTTAGGCACCACAGATTCTGCCAACACACGCTGTTACACAGTCACCCCGGTCTTTTTTAATAAGCTTTGCAGCTTTATATACATCTTCATTGCGATGAAAAAGAGGTGGAGGTGTAAATAAGGCCAGTGGCAGGGAACTCTTAGTTCCAAAAAGTTGCTGGAATAACAATCAATCAAAAGAGTGGACTAGGAAATATGTTTTAACTGGATTTCTCCAATATCCCAGACCTTGTGCAAAATCATCCAAGTACAGCTAGTTTTAAAAAGTCTGTTAATGCTATTCTCACTTAAAAGATAACAACTTAAAAGTGAAGCCTGTCAATAAAAGGAGAAAAATACTAGGTAGTAATCAAAAAACAAAGAGAGATTGTATTAAGTCCTCGCTAATGATATTCTATAATTAGATCTCCGTAATGGATGGGTGGAATAATCTATTTAATTATACTATAGTTCGTAGTAGAGTACTATGCCTTATTGCATTATATCTCTATAATGAAAGAACCAGCGTTGCTTTTGTAATAAATACATTTTTCTCAAAGTGCTCTCTTTTCTCAATTTACCTGGTGAAGTTTTTCCTTATTCTTTCTAGTGGGACTGATCTTTGGTCCTTTCATGGAAAGGGATATTGCACCAACAATCTCATTATGCAGCAAGTTTTTTGGCCTCCTGTATTTTCACATATAGGCTGCTATTTAATGATTTACCCTTAACTGGTGTGCCTTATATTGAGATGTTCTTTATCTGCAGCCTAATTAAACTAAATCATATACCATCTGTGTCTAGTTCAATTAAATGAATTGGACAGATTGACCTCTGTAATACTCTTCAAAGCATGTTATTAGTATGTACCGGCTCTTCAAGACAAATTGTCATCTCTTGAGACAATACTTACTGTCTGCATAACTAAAACGATATAAAAATGTGTGCCTTTCCACCTAGAACAGAAACTTAATGTAAAGAGTAAACCCCTGTGAAGGTACATCAGGTGCAAGTAGGAAAACCACCACGGTACAACACCGTGCAGCTCCTGCTGGTCTGCTTGAGGTTGCATTTCATTTTCATATCTGTGTGTGCACCCCAGGGTTGTACTCTGGTTTCAGCTCATACCTGCCTGTCTTCACAGCTCCTTTTTCTCCAGATTCATTACATCCTCAATTTGTCACCTTCCTCGTGTCTATTTCCAAGGTTCTTTCAGTCTGGGATTCTGCACACTCATTTCTCTGAAAATCTAATGAAAGTTTCTAATGAGGTTTGTGATTTAGGATTTGTTGTCTTTGACATGCTTCTCTAATTTGCATTCTTCCTCAACTTCTCTCCTTTTAGGTCTTTGATTTTTGGGTGGTTTGGTTTGGTTTTTTCCTGACTAGTCTTCATTTTCTTATTCCATATCTGTGCTTCCCCTTCCTCCCTTTCCATGGGGCTCCCAAAGAGCTTCTGCTCTGAGCCTTTTCCTCTCCCGGGTGTCACTGTCGGAGCTGGTGTTTTGGCCTGGTTTGCACTGTGTTAATCACGGTGGCACCGTCCTCTTCTCTGCTGCTCAGAAGATTGTCTTCAGAGCTCTTTGGGGACATGAGGGTCTCTCGTGCTCTTGGGTGTGAAAAGACCAGTTGTCTACAAACAATAAGCAAGAGTGCTCTTAGTAGAGGTGTAATATTTTACTCAGCTAACGAGTAAGCAGATACAATGCTTCATGTATCATGACCTGGCAGATGCTCCATACTTAACACGTAAATTCAGAAGACATGAAAAATCTTTAATTATTTTTGCGTTTCATATGTAAGCTTTCAAATGAGAATTAATAGCATTGAATTACTCTGTTAGGTCTGTGCTTTGGGTAGCTTCTTATATTTAAGGCCTATTGAAGAGATTTCTGGGCATCTCCTCTACCTAGCTGGCAGAAAGTTCAGTCAGTGAAGCTCATGGACTGCTGGTAAGTCTTTATGTCCTGCCCCCTTCATCCCCTGGGCACTGACACTTCCCTGTAGCTGTTCTTCTCTTCTCCAGGATAAGGTAAACCATGATTTTTGATTCTGTTGCTCTTCTTAAAGGGATTTACTTGGCTGGACATTGATAGTGGTGTTTTCCTGAAGTTCACTTCAGTGTTTGTTTGCTATCTTTGATTAGGTAATTATGTTATTAACACAATAATTTAACCTGTTATGACTCTCTTGAGCTCCAACTCTCCTCTCCTATTAGACTGCTGATCAGGAACTCATCTTTAGTACAAAGCCACTATTTTTCCCATGTCTGAGTGTGCAGATGGTGTTTCAGTTCTTGCTGGGAGTAGTTTCTGCAGAAGATGCTGCCAAAGTGTCTTCATGAACCAGCTGGCAGAAGTTTGAGCAATTGACCACCTTTTCTTCAGATGAGAACATCATTTTATCTGACAAATCTAGATTTTTTTAGTGCCCCTCAGAGTTCCTTTGCAGCCCTCCTTTGTCTGTGACACAAAACAACAGAGAAGATGAACTAATTTTTGCTGCCGTTTTATTTGATTAAGGGAAGGGTGATGGAGTAACTGTTAGGCGGTTTGAATTAAAGTTTGAGATTTAACTGCAAAACTCATCATCCTGCAATAAAGAGGAAAATTTAATTTCATTGTCAATATGTAAGATGAAAACTTACTAAAGCTAGATGTTACTGTGAGTAAATTGAGTTTGAATTCATTAAGAACCTAGAAGCAATCATCAAGTCAGTAATGAAGCAGGAGCAAATGCAAAAGCAGGGTTTTAATATTAGCACAGATTTTGTTGAGCTGGTTGCATCCTTCTTACTGCTACCTACTTATTTCCCTATTTTTACCCGATTTTGTAAGGAAACTGCATATGGCTTGTCAGGACACTTAGTCCATCCTGCGGCTCAGTCTTCTTTATGACTTAAACCACGTTTCACCAATTAATTAATTTGCCAGCTTCTTTCTCCTGGCTGCTTCCCCCTCCCCAGTCAGAAATTCACTCCTGTGGGTTTGTGCTGAGGAATTCCTGGTGCCCCCCCCAGCCTGGTCAAGCTGCGGCTGCAGGAACAGGAGTAGGTGTTGGTGCGGCACTAGCACGGCTACAGCACCTCTCAGGAGCCTTCATCACACTCCACAATCATCACTTCTCTCCACACCCCCGCACAATAAGGACCTCTTAACCACAGGTATTTTACAAATTGGTAATTAGACACAGAGCAGATGGGTCGTGCTGGATCATACAGTGAATGGGACAGAATTCCTGTTCTCCTGCCCTCAAGTTCGCTCTCGCCCCCCCTGTGCTGCAGAACGTGCGTGTCTATAGCTCTCTTTGCCTTCACAAACCGCTGTGAAAATACATGGTATTTGCTTCTCAGCCCCAGGAAATGATTATGAGGATGGAGTTTTTCCTATTAGAGGACGGGGGATTGGAAATTGGGAGAGTAAGTTTTCTAATCAAGAAGGAACCGAATCCCTTCTTTAGTAAGGGCTCCATTTGGGTTATTATAGTGCGATATTTCAGGCATTTATTTTAAAGCTGAGTGAGAAGATTGTATCTTTGAAAGATATGGAATATTTAAAAGAGTGTTCTAAGATGTTCTGAATTCTCAAGGGACAGATTAATAACTTCAAGCTAAAATATTTCAAAATAAGAAAGTTATATTCCAATGAGTTTTTCGCCTACTTAAAATAACCCAGCTGTGAAACTGGAAGTATGTGGTACTAAGTGTTCTTTGTTCAGAGTTTAAAAATAATTCAAAGCCCCAGAGATCTGGAAGCAGATGTCTGTGCTTCAGGATTCAGAAGGCCTCAACAATGGGAATATCTCATTGTCAGCGCACTGATTTCATATTCATGTGGCACCCATTTATTCACAGAAAAGTTTCTTTTTCTACCAGTTAAAGCATAGTTGTCAGAGACAGGGGGTTTGTGGTGGTGTTTTTGACCTGTTCTATGTGCTTGGGCTCATCCCTGTTCCTCCCTGATTCAGCCACCTCAGGTACATAACAGGCATCTCAGCCTTTGTACCCTAAGGTTATTTCCAAACATTAAAAAACCAGTGGAACTGATTTGGAGACGGGTCTTCCCGCCCGGCGGTGCCCGTGGGCAGCACTGGGAGAGCGGGGGTTCTCCCTGGGGAACGTGGGAGATGCTTCCAGCCTGGGGTTCCGTGGGATCCCCGACTCCTTCACCTGCAGCCCGAGGAGGTGCTGGGCTCTGGCGCTGGCTCGGCTGTGCTGACAGTGACGATGCCTCGTGCAACGGTAGCCTTTGCTGGCAGGGGCCTGGGCCAAGGGCAGCACCTTCCCTGGCTGCGCAGCGGGACAGACGGACACTACAGCAGAAAGAACCTGGCCCTTCCCAGACCACTCGTCACAGTGTGCCATTAGTGTGACATCTGCAGTTTTCATGCTCTCGTTTCACTGCCGCTTTTTTCTCTTCTTTTTTCCTTTGCCATACTTTCTCTCCAGCAGTTCAGTGACTCCATGTGGATGTGCCCCTCTGAAGAGTTACGTTTTTTAATAGATATTGCCATTTGAACCTGCAGTTACAAAAATAAATTGCCCTTTTATTGGATTGACTGCTTCTTCTAAACTGTTCATCTCATGATGCTGTGGGCATGATAACTGAACCAGTAGCACTTGAACACCAATACAGGTCTAATCAAAAAAGCATTGTACAAAGCCCTAGGGTAAAGATCCAACACGAAATGTTTCTTTTTCGTTAACACTAGAATAATTAATACTTTCATGTAGTGTTTTTCATCCATGGCTTTTGTCATTCTTCATTTTTTAACCTTTTAACTGTAAAGACAGTTATAATTGTTCTCCGGAGACTTTTAAACACATACTCCTAGTTAAGGAATATTCAGTATTTGTATTTCAAGCATTATTTTAGTCTGTCTATTCAATACTTCTTCATTTAACAGAGAAAGCTTTGATTTAAAAAGTACCTACCTGGTTTACAGTGTCTTTGATTAAACAAGCAGGAGAACGTTATCCTGTTGTTTTTAATAGAGTTACTTTGCATGGCCTTGAGGCAGGCTGAAAATAAACTATTATTAAATTGTATTAAATTAATTACATGTAATTTTTTTTTCTGGGAAGGAGTTGAGTGAACCTCAAAGAAAGGCAAATAGTTAGGCATAAAGCAGCCTCCCCTGGTCTGGTTCAGGTTTCTCTACGGGCAGGGACTTCACCCTGAGCACGGCTCAGATGATTTTTAATCCAAAGGGGACCTGAGGATGTGTCACTTTTACCTGCTGTTTATTTTTGAGAAAAGCTTTTTCTGGGGAATTGGCACTACACGTGCTAAAGGCTGTAGGCAGAGCACAAGTATACGTCTCCTTAAACACACAGTATATTGACTTTATTTTATGTGTTTGACACTATGCTTTTGGGGCTAATTATTTCACAGAAAGTGGGTTGCTTTGAAAGACACACAGGTGTACACACAGGTTCTGGCTCAGCGGGTAACTTGCTTTCTAAACTCGGCCCAATTTAGGCTATCAAATACCTTATATAGGGTCCTGACATTGTTTATAAAACCCCAAATCCCACAACATTACATATTTCAGGATATACTAGAACAGATCTGTACTGATGGTGTTGGGCCCAAAACCTACTGTTATTGGCAGATACGAAAGAAAGTCTAAGTGTTCGGGTGAACAAGGAGGTTGAACTCACCTAGAGCAGAAGCCCTGGTGTCTGTATTCACAGGGCCCCTGGCTTCTCTTGCTCTTAGTTGTAGGTATTTACAAGTTTGCTGATAGGACTGCCAGCTGCATAATGTAAAATCTCTGGAGAATAGCTCAGTGCCTCCCAAATGAAATTGTTTTGTTATGGATTAAAAAAGAAGGTGGGAGAGCTTTGTTTTGCATTTTTTTAGAATTTCTATTTGAGGTTCTAGAACAGCAGTTGCTTGACAAATCTTCAGACACCCCCTGGCTGTGCCAATGTAGCCTCTGCTTAGAGGGTCTGAGTGGCACGTCAAAAACCAGGTTTGCTGTGACCTTTGAAACTGCCCAGATGACTCTGTAAGAAGGGTTTCACTGTGCCTGGCATCAGCTAATCACTTAACTGGATTGTGCTGAGCGGAGCTGCGCTGGGGCTGTGGGACAAGACTCTGCAGAGTCTCAGCTGGTTGACAGGCTCAACATTTTTAAAGGAACTTTTTGCTAAAAACATTAAAATGCATTAATACAGCTTCGCAAATAGATAGATCATGTCATGCAGGGATGAGGGTGTTCCTCCCGCTGTATGTGGCACCGGGGGTAGCTGTCTGGGGTTCTGCTGCGTTACAAACAAAATGCTGTCTAAATGCAGCTTGGAGCTGTGCTTATACTTTGTGTGCCTAAGCTTTTATTAAGGAGTGATAAAAGCTGTTCTTTAATGTGGTATTGCAGTTGCAGAGTAGCCTCATTTATTGTGCCTGACATGAAATATGTAAAAAAAATAAAAGTAATAAAACAAGACCTTGCTCTGTCATGCTTAAAGTAGCCGTGGGAGTTGAATGGAATGAGACTTGATAAATTAATGATGCTAAGTGCTGAAGTAAAATGGAAAAGTGATGAATGTAAGTAGAGAGGTGCCAGTCTCTAATGCTGTGATTGACGAGCTGGGACCATAGGTAATGGCAGAAGCTGTGGGCAAGGATAAAAAGTAATGAATGAATTTAAAGCAATTGGGTGAATTTGGGATTAACGGTAACAGTGGTTAACAGCACCTGTTTCTTTCAAACACTTTTAAAAATATGTTTATTTTAGGGAAGATGATAAGCTTTTTTAAATACTTAACACATTATTATGGGGGGGGGGGAGGGGGGGTTATCTTGTAACCGTGCGTTATATTTTCCTGCAAGTCTAATTTGACTTTTTCTAACTGACGTTTATTTTGAATCTACATTTTTGTTTGAACATGGACTAATATTATTTCTGGTTTTAAATTACTTTTATCTTAAATAATGCATTTTTATAGTTTTTTGTGCCTGATTTGGTAAGGATCAGCTGTGGTTTGGAATTTTTTGCCTCGCTCACAGTAACCTGGGACGTGTTGGTCAATGTGATGGTGAAGCCTGTTGGGAGCTGCGTGTCGAGTGGGGGGAGTCCTAAGGCAATAAAGTAAATGGCAGAGCAGCAGAAAAGTTTCCCTGGTTTGGGACTTGCATTTGATTTTGCATTGATTGCATCTCAGCATAAGCCTGCGTTGAAGGGGTCAGACTCAGTAGGTGGAACTGATGGCTGCTCTCGGTGGCGGCAGGAAGGTTGTTGCTGGTATTTCTAGCGTCAGATGAATTAGCAAGAACTCTGGTTTAGGAACCGCGTCTCCTTGGTGACTTGTCTTACAATTTTCTTGTCGTGCAAGGACATTGCAAGTTGTTGGGTGACTTTTTGAATGGGGAGATCTCTGAGGAGTTGCCTTTCTGTTCTTGGAGGCTGGTTGGCAGAGGATGGTGAGACAGCTCATTCTCAGTAGCTCCAGCAGCGCAGCGGTCGGACTCCAGTATCCCTCATGGGGCAGGACAGATGTTGATGTGCTGTACTGGTTTGTGTCTGATGGCTGAGCTGAGGTTTGCCCTTCCGTGGGTTACATCCATTCTCTGAACTAATCTGAAGGGTGGTAGCTGCAAAGACAGCAGCCTGTATTGGCCTGAATAATATGTGGAATTGCACAAGCACCTGCAAAGGCTGAGTCTGCTGCAGCAAAGTGCGTTGTCATGACCCGCTCCCACTGACTGTTGGTAGGCGTTGGAGCTGGCCATAAGGCTCATGAAACGTTAATGTCAAGTCTTCTAACTAAAATGTAAGTGGAATTAGCATTCAGGCATGATCATGACTGAAGTGGAATGTGCAGAATATGGGAAGAAGGTTAAGATGTTGATTATATCTGAAAAAAGGTGTTTTATTTTTGTACCAGGAATAGGGGTTTTTTATTTGCACAGCTCCTCCACGACTTTGATGGAGATGCCGTAAATCTAATGAGGATTGCAGCAGCCACCTGAGGCTTAGTCCTGGTCTTCATACATTCTGTTCCCTCCACTTTGTGAAGTTTATAGATCTAGTGTGTGCCTCTGTTATCAACTGAGACTGAATGTTAGTCTTGGACCAGACTACAGGACATTCTGCAAAGCTTACAATCCACGGACAGTGCATTGAATAATATGCACAAAGACACTGTGTCTATTTGATGCAGTAAATCTTTATTTTTTTGAACAGATAAAGCATTTCATGTAAAGCTGAAATTCATCAATTGATTTCTTTTTATCAAGAGTCAAATGCCCAATGAAGAGCAACATAGGAAATATTTCTTCCTGAGTATGAAATTCTCAATGTGAACTGTAACAGAAGCATTTATGTTAATAGTAAGCAACTTCATGCTGTTTATTGCCATGTAATAACTTAGATTATGCACATTGTAAAAGTGTTATTCTTTTAAATGTGAAAGTTGATCTGGAGGACATCTGTTATGTCTCCCTGGTTTTGTTTCATTGAATGGTGACAATGTGAGTTTTCGTCATGGTAATTTCAGGCTACTGATTCATAAATATTTGCTTTGCATTGAAGTTTTTCCATGTTTTGCACTTGGGGTAGTCTGTTACAGAAGGATTTTTGTCCCCAGGTTTTTATGTTTTCTTTTATCTTCAACTAAAACCACCTTGAATTTGCTCCACCTTCTTGATAGCGATGAATCTCTTAGTTGCTGCCAGGATGGCCAATGTAGAAGGAAGGATTTGCATCTGACTGGCAGCATCAATTGTCCTGTGTTTATACAGGCCCAGCCCTTCACCAGTGCCAGCAAAACTGGTTTTCAAGGATTTTTTTTCCTTTCTGTGCTCCTCGTGTCAGTCTTCTACATATTTATCATATCAGATTTTTGTTTCAGCAGGATTAATATTGTGCAATTCCATTTGTACCTGGGATTAATTTTAATAATTGTTTGTGATGCAGCCTTACAAGGGATTAGCCAGCAGTGATAGAAAAAGCTGATATTAATCTATATCCTGGGATTATAGGGGAAGACCGGTTTCTTTTCTTCTTCTTTTCAAGCATTATATTACTTGCAGATGAGGAAAAATGCACTTATTCTGCTGTCGTATACGGCAAATAATTTTCATAGATGCCTGCTTTGTAATCCCTGATTAAGCATCACGCTTTAGGAATGCAATTTCAGATCTTTCACATATTTTTATTTCCTCTATAGTCCCATCAATCCGTAGAGCTCGTAGCTAAAGACCGTGTGTAAGTGGTACGTGATGCAGTGAGCAGTGTCCAGCCTGACTTGCCTCAACGTTGGCAAGTCCTTTACAGTTGAAATCATTGCAGGGACTCCCAGGACCTGTTTTCTGACTGAATTTTGTAGAAACCAGGATAGAGCTAAAATGGCACGATTTTTCTCTTTGTTAAGAGGATGAAAACAAGCTATTTATTTTTAACTCTTCGCTTTTTTTGTCTGTTGCTCTTGGCTATACATTTTCTGTATAAAATGGAACTAGAGCATTCGAGGAGAAACTTTAGAAACGGTGGGTGACATGAACAGCACCATTTAGGACACCATTCCTTTGTGCTGGCTGGGAGGTGCTGTGCCAAGGAGACAGAAGCAAGAAACTTATGCAGAAGAGTCTGATGTGACGTGTAAGCTCAAGAGCTGGTGAAGCTGTGACAGTCGGTGCCATAGGCTTGTCTGAAGGCTTGGCCTTGGTTAGTCAGTTCATGCTACCAACTGCTCGGAGGACAGAATGTTTGCAGAGGTTTACAACGTCTAGTGTAGGAATAGGCTGCAGGGCTTTCTGCAGCTACAAAATCTCCATAGTCAGGCTTCACAAAGGGATGTTCTTACCCACAAGTGATTTCTGAGAAATGAAAAGTAGGAGTCTCAACTCGCCTTCCCTTGGTTGGAGGTACTCTGCCAGCAAAACGCTTCTGTGCAGGCTTTCTTCCAAATGAAAAGCCTTCAGTGTAATCTGGGAAGCTCCTTTGCCATCAACAGCCTGGAGAAAAACACTCTCACTAAAGAAGGAGAAGCAAAAATGCTTATTGCTGAATCTTGGATCCACGGAATGGTCTCAGGATGGGCACACTCAGAAGACCTGGTCAGGAGTTGATGTTGCAATGGTACTGAATGGTTTGGTGAGGCCTTCCTGTATTCCCAGCATCTCCTTTGCTTTGAGCAGTGCAGAGTTAATTGCCAGATATGAAATATTTACAGGTGATATTATTATTCATCGCTAAATGACTTTTCCTGATGCTGCAAAGCAGTTGAGACTCACTCAGCCTTGGAAGGAAAGCGAAGATGGCAGCCGTGAAGAAATCCTTCATTCAGTGCTTCAAGTGTTGGAGCTCACCCTTCTTCTAATGTGATTACAACAGTCCTTACTGTGTTCAGATTTTTGATTAGGAACCTCAAAAGGGTCACATTCTGCCCAAAGGGCAGAAGATCTGTGTCAGTTCTTTTAATCTGAGTGTGGTCTCAATTGTGCTCACAATGAAGCACTTTTCTCCCCAGATAATACCATCAGGTTTTGGTTTTAAATCAAAAATACCACTCCAAAAGTAGAGAATTGAGAGGCCTGTCATTCTTTCAGGGGCTTCTTGTGCAGTTAACTCTTTCTTCGGGTTACAGTTTTGTTTTTTGAATTTTTAATCAGTGGATCAATAAATAGCAACTGCTCCACTGCTATGGGAAAATGTTCTGGATCAGACAGCTTGGCTGTGGTCTCTGCCGTTGTCAGGCCAGGACTTGGGCACAAAAGCTATTGTCAGAGCGTCTTGCACGTTCAGTCTGAGCTGCCTGTTGATAGGGGGCTTTTACGGTATTCAGAGGAGTAGGATTAGGGACTTCTGAAAAAGAGAAGGTACTGACTTCGCTATGGAGAAGATACCAAATGCTCTATAAATACTAACAAGTCTAATGTCTCTGTATTCCTTGGTCTGCAAAATTTAATGTGCTTGAATTACTTTTCTGAAGAAGGGTTATTCAGACATATGGAAAAACATCTGTTCAAGGCATAAATAAATAGTGTTTCAGTGGTTATAGAATGTAAAAGCCCATTCAAGGACTCTCTGCCTTAGAATCTGCCATGGTGTGATCCTGGCTGGGGTTTCTTGAAGGCAGCATTCTTCACATTAAGGTTAGATTTTCAGATAAACATATTTGCATCAAACCCTTCAATCGTTAATAGAATTTGTGTGTACAGTCGTTCCATGGGTTTTTCTCTTTGGAGAACAAAATTCTGCCCATGCTGTGAAATGTCAGCCTAATTCATGGTGCTAACTTGTGTACTTCTGAACAGAGCTGAGAGGAAGAGCAAACCTGAGATGGTATGTTTAAATTATGCATATTTTACCCTCCTTCCTGCCCTTTTTTTTTTTTTAGATGATTTACCAGTGTATAAATTATCAGGCAAAAATGAATTATTCAGTGAGTAACTTTGAAGGCAATTTGCTCTGGTGTTTCAAATCTGTGTCTGTCTCTAATAGCATTTGTCAAATGAGGAGCAATTGGACACCCCACAAGTGCTAGTATGAGGAAGCTGCTGAGTCATGAAGTTCTGACGGATTTTGAACCTAAAACTTCTCACAAATAGCTATTTCTGATTTTGATGAGCACAGTTTTGCCATTACACCAAAATAATACTTCATTTTGTAATGGACAGGACATTTTTAAAGTTTATTTATTATAATGTTTGTGCTTATTTTTTTTAAATGTAGGTTCTAGAGCAAGGAATATAATGGCTTTATGTACAGATGACAGCAGTGCAAGTCTAGGGTTGGTCTTGCATTTCAATGAGCTGTTGAGCTGTGATATAAGGAACTGGATAAAGTGATGACAAACACAAAGTCCTTGCCCTGGCATTTGCCATGGCTGCAAGGCGTCTTTGCAGCCCTGACTGCACTCACAGAAGTGCCATCCCACAGCTCTTGAACTTCATCCTGCCATCTTTCCTGGAGTGATATTCCAGGGATCAAGTCCTGGGTTACGGTATTATCTGTCTTTTGGTGTTTGGGATTCAGGGGTCTGCAACGAGAAGTTAGCATTTAAATTCAATACCAGAGAGTAAAGAAAACTCTTCTGAAGGACAACTGAGAGCACAAGAGAGGAATCTTTTACTGTGAAGATGCCTAAAGTTAATGGTGCGAATTCCCTCCCCGATGATCAAAACAGACCTCTTAAAACTTGTAGTATTGAAAGTAAGGACAAAGTATTTTGAGGAGAAACCTTTTAAAATGACACATGCCTGTCATCTCTTAAAAACCTTCGGTGATTGTAATCGCTCCCTGTGTGGCCTGATTTTCCTGAACCATCCCTTTCTTCACGAAGGCAGAGTCCTCTCTTCTTCCAGGAAGATCAAATGTGCAGTTTTTAGAAGCTCTGCTGTTAAACATCAATGCAAGATTCCAGTGAAGTTTGTTAAAAAAAATAACAAAAAACCCAAAGCTGTATGTGTCAGAATTTAACCTGAAGTAAAGGTAAAAGAGATGGGGAGCTCTGGGGTGTGTAATGCCCTGGGGTGGACAATCTTCTCTCTGGGTTTCCTTTCTGCTGCTCAGGAAACCCCCTCCTGCCGTGCTCAGCTTCCACCAACAAATCCGTACAGAAGTTCGTGTGCTTGGCTTTAGATTTTGAACCGTGTGTTGATGTGTATGGATATCACATCCTCCTGTTTGGTAGCAATACACCCAGACGTAGGAATGTCATTGCTTGGAAGCGTACTCAAACCTACAGATGCCGGGGGGGAGGTGGGAAGGAGCCCGGGTGCTGTGGGTGAGGGCTTAGAGCGATGGAGTACAGTGTGCCTTCGTAAGTGGGTGGGTTCCCCCGGTAGCATTTGCCATTTCAGAGGGGAAAGCGGGGCTCTGGGGTGTGAGGGGTGGGCAGTGTACACCCCTTGCTCAGGGCCTCACATATTGGAGTAGCTCAGAGGCAAGAGCAGCGGCTGAGAAAGCTGCACTCACAGCTACCTTCATAGCTCTGCTGCTACTTTCTTCCGAGATTTTTGGGCAAACCAGCTCACCTTTATGTGAGCTCAAATCTGTCACTTAATAGTTGTAAAGACCTTTCTTCAAACCACATTAGACAGAACTGAGTGCAGTTTTGGCTTGAAAAATGAAATCTAAAGTTTCATTTTTGCTGTTGTCAACAATCAAGAACTTCAGGGTCACAAAGATGCTTTCTTAAGACTTAACATTTTAAATATTATCTTGACTCATGGCTGTGATGGCTTCTGAGAGAGAGTTGGAGTCATTCCCGTTTTTTCCCTGCCTTGATTCCGATTACTTCTGGGATAGATGTGCATCATCTCCCTGTATGAACAGCATTCACGCTACGACAGATGTCCAGTGGTTTGGCCTGATACCTCTGCGGTCGGGGTCACCGCTGCTACGGAGAAACCAGGGCACTTCAGGTGACGTCTTTTCAGCCTTTATTGTATTTCACCTTGTGTTTAAGTGAATGACAGAAGGATGGTGTGAGCTCTGGCTGAGGGAGTAAAAAAATTAAGTCCTGTCATCTCTAGCATGAGCCTGTTGGCCAATAGTGACATTTTAAAAAACTGATGAGAAGTTAGTGTACACAAATGTGGTAATGTGAAATGATTGCTATGCAGCCTGATGTCACAGAGTGCAGTGACAGTGACAGCATCACCCGCTGGTGGTAAGGCCTTTCTCACCTTACTGATGCACTACACCTAGCCACTGTTCAGCTCTGTTGGAAAGCGTAGAAACTACATTATAATTTGTAATATTAAACCATCCAGCCTATTGTACCTATCCAGAAATAGCAATATCCTTTCACACAGCAAGAATTTGTTTTACTTAATTCTTCCATCTGATCAAAGTTAAACTTTACACTGTAAAAATTACTTGAGGAGCAAAGGATGCTCAACAAATGAATTAATGAATTAGCAGGTAAGAAAACTGATAAATTAGTTCTTTAAGCAAGGCATATACAGCTGTGCCTCTCTCTTCCTTAGCAGTCCTTTTGCCAGATCCCTGGATTCAATCTTTACTCAAATATTTGTGCACTGTAACATTATGTCCCAAACAAAATCTTGCTCCATTTCTTCCCCCTCATGAATCACTTTCTGACAGGATCTTTTGTTTATGCACTTTCTGTAATGATACTGCAGTTTCTTCATTAAAGAATGAAGAAAAAAGAGCCAGTAAACACCAAATCCCTTCCGAATTGAACTGTCTTTATAGTAATTAGGAAATTACAAATCCCTGTGAGTATAGTCGTGCAGATCTTCTTTCTCCCTTTGCCAACTCAATCAGTACTATTCTACACAAGAAGAACAGGAACAAAGGCAGCAATCAAAATCAGTTGATTCAATGACCACCTGTTTCTTTTAATTAAAAGTAATCATTTCATGTGAATTCCAGGAGGGGACTGAAAAATCTGCTTCTGAATCATTTCTGAACTGTGGTCAAGTTGTCTTCTATACAAGTGTAGAGAAGGAAATAGTTGTTGATAATTGTTGCTACTAATTAAATACGATATTTTTCTGGTTGTGTACCTTCCTAACTCTCTTCAGATCAATACAGAATAGGAGTGGTCTTAGTGATGGGAAAAGATATTTTTGTTGTTATCTTTGGCTGGCGTGATTCCATGATATTTTTGACTCTGGGCAACAGAAGACTTACCTTTTACTGTCCTTTACTGAAAGCAACGAGACTTTTCTACGCTGCAGCCCAGAGAGAGGAAATATGAAACAGGATTCATGCATTTGTACATGTTGTAATAAAAAGTGATACGATCTTTCTGTCGCTGACTTCATTACATTGCTAAATCATTCCTGAGAGTCCCAAATTCTTTTTGCTTTCCCTTTCCCATGAGTACAGCCTCCTGCGCTCAGGAGGGAACAGAGAGAACTGATGACCAGTTAAAAAGGTTGATTATTGCAGTGGTTGTTTGGAAGGTGCTTAGAAAAGCTGGAATTTAAGGACTTTCACGAATGAAATAAAAGTTTGCCCGAGGACAGCCTGGGATGAATGTGGGATTTGGCTCCACACAGAGAAAAACACCTGGGCTCTTCTTAAATCTGTTTTATCAACTCGTATTCACTTGTTAATATCCAGAGCTTTTTTAAGTAAAACACAGGCGGCACAAATGGCAATGGTTTCATTGATCTGTTAGAGCTGCATTGCTTCCAATTCGTCTGTCAAAGGCATTTGGAGGGGACAAAGAAAGGTGTGGGACTCGGGCTTCTGTCGCAGCAGGAAATGTTTAAAGGTTGTCTCTCAACGTGGGGAAAACAGACCTGCAGGTCTCTAAGGGGAGCAGTGATCTCTTATCTCTTAAAATGATATGAGTATGCTTTTGCATATATTGAATGTATTGTCTCCCCTCCTGGTTTTGATACAATTTCAAATAATCCCATAATTTATGCCTCTGACATTCGGGAATTTTATTTTTTCTTTTGTCTAAGTGAAGTGATTTGGGGTATTTTAGGCTTACTTTTCCTTTATACCTTTTAAATTAGCAAATAAATGTTTGTAAGTGTTCAGTTGGGGATGAAGAACCATCCTGTAGTTCTGTCGTGGAGGTAGGAAATGGAAAACTGGGTTCATTTGCATTTATTTATGCAAAATTATTCTTTGTTGTTGCAGGCCCTGATACAACCTAATGGGTCAGCGGCTGCAGGACCCCTTTAAGTTATTTTTGTCATGGAAAATGTAATCTTCCGCTTCTCCCAAAATATCTTTACACTTGCATTTTTGCATTTTCTGCTTTGTAATGATGACAAAAATAGCAGTTCAGATAAGGAAAAAACCCTTTCACCAGCCACAGGCAGTTTAAAAAAGCTAATTAATCTCATAACCTGCCTAATGGCTTGTCAGTGCATGTGTGTTGGTATTAATGACCAAAACCAGGCACTTCCACCCCACTCACCCCCAGGGGTCTGCCTGCAGCGTTGATGTAAATTCCTTCCAAAAGTCACACCAGTTCTCGGTGTGTCACCTGGAGGATGCTGAATGAAAGTCAGCGTGGGTATAGTTGCAGAGGTTTTGGTTGTAGCTACGTGGCTCTGGTGACACAGTTACTGACACTATCAGGTCACATACTATGACAGGACTTTAACAAGGAATAATAGGATCCTGCTTTGTGTATAAAATCTGCGCTGGTGCAAACTCAAATGTGGTGCTTTTTGTATATTTTACACTTAAAAAGCAAAGTGATGATTTACTGCCTGTAAAACCATCCTCGCTGCAATGTTGCTATCAAGGGGGATAAAATTCTAATCAAAAGGGAGCTTTTAGAAAGAACTCAGAAATATAATACTCATAAGCTGTTTTGTGATGTGTTAAGGCACAGTTTGACGTGCGCTGCTGGTTAACCGTGCGCTTTCAATTACTGCACACCCCCCTCTCTGAGCCAGGAAAATTATGGAATGGTTTCTCGCAGGGGGGTGCTTTCCATTGCTGTTCAATAGAGGAAATGGATCCATTTGTGCTAAACAAAGGGGAAAGGCAGGAGCAGTGGAATACT
>VXBJ01003939.1:290997-360601 GCA_013400055.1 Nycticryphes semicollaris
GGGGGTGGGGGGGGGCGGTCAAAATGGAGCTCACTGGCAGCGCTTAGACTGGAAACCGTGGGGTTCCACTGAGATGCCTCTGTGTTCTTCTGCTTCCCTCTGCTGGAGCCCAGCCGGATTCTGGCCCATCTCTGGAACAAATCCAAACCCCTCTTAGCAGAAGCAGAGCTGTTGGTCTGGGCGAGCCACTTCTCAAAAGCATTTTTTATTTTTTAAAGGTTTCTGCTCCCTTTTTGGTTTTCTTTCACTAGCTCCCAGTAGCACAAGTCTGTGTGCAGCAGGGATTCCTGGTCAACACGGTTCCATGGCTGCCTGCCTCGCTGCAATCATGGCTCAGCTCTGAGACTAGTTAATAGTTTGATTTTTTTCAGAGCTGTATGGGGTGTAGATGCCCAATTATGAGCCACCTTTATAGGGACGCTGCACCCATCTATATTGTTACAGGCTTGTCCTGCAGTCGAATTGCAGAGCACTGGCGAGATTTCTGCCAATTTAACGGTTTTTCAAAGACAAATATTTAAATGTCCATGGCATCTATTGCCCAGAGTTTCCTTTCCCATTTAATTATATTATATTGCATTCAGTTGTACTTACAAAAATGGGAGATTGTCTTAATAATAGCAGCGAATTCACTTTCTAGCTTGAAAACAACTTGGATTTTGATAGAGCATATAATTCATCACTGCTTAACAAGTGCTTTCTCGTTGCCACTTTCCCCCTTTCATAATTTTGATGGATTTTGGAAACAGAAGTGGGTTTTCCCTTTAGAGCTTCACAATTAATTTATGCCAAGTTTAGTGCAAAGTTCAATTCTCTTGCAAATAGCAGCCATTATTTGGCAGTTCATCTGTCATATCCTGGCTTGGCTCCCCGTGTTTACTATGAAATATGACTGCCAGCTATGCTTTGGGAATTATTGAAAGTTTACATTGATTAAAAGGGGATATTTGAAGAAAATTTGCAGGAGCTTACCTCTGACTCAGTACTGTACCTCTAGCTGAAAAATGCCAAAGGTGATGCTGTTTCCTCTGTAATAAGTCACTTAATGCAGATTTATCATTGGGAAGTATTAAAATGTATTAACAACCAATAAGTTAATTGCTGTTCATGGTATAAGTAATTAGTACTGGTGATGTAGTAATTATTACTTACAATTAAGTTGTAAACTATAGGTTGGAGGCCAAGTGTGTGAGAAGCCTGTGTTAATATAGGGAGTAAGACGTAAGGTTTTCAGGTCTCTGGTGGGTGTGGAGAGAGCACTTGGCTTCCTCTGTGTGTTCTCAGACTTGCTTGCAAAATAACAGTGTTTTGTGTACTTCAGTTTACCAAAAATAAAAAAAAAAAGAGTAGGATTGAAACAGAAAATAGGTTTAAATACTGATGAAGAGTGCATTCTCTTATTTGTTAGCTGTTAAATGCTTTTAGGTCCTTCTATTTAATTCTATTAAAGGCATTTTAAAAGAGAGATTTCCACATACAAAGTTCCCATTTCCAGGTAGTTTTGCTACTGTTTTCTTTTGTCCTCTTTTTTTATGCCATGCTTGGAATAAGTGACTTTGTGTGTGCACATAGAATAATAACTAACAGTAGTCAGAACATGCTTGATGCTCTTTTATTCATAATGAATTGTTCATTTTAAACATCATACAGTAGGATTTTCACACAATGATAGAAAACATGTATTCTAGAAAGCAAATGATGATCCAGATGATACACACTGAGTCCTGCTGGGCCAACCTCAAAGTCTGACCCAATTCGACTTATTTATTCCTGTGACTGGTTTAATTTTGTTGATTTATGAGGATGCTGTTGCTGGTGTTTGTAGTTCCAAGCTACAGGCACTGCTTTGCAGTGAGTGCAGTCTGGTTGTCCTTACATGTCACAACATTTTTAAGCCACACACACACCCCTGCTGAACTTAATTACCACGTATATTCCATGGGTTGGGATGGAATTATTTGGTAGTGATTGTTGTATAATTTCAGTATAATATCCAGGTTCAATGTATTTAGTAGACGTGCACTATAATAATTTCCCATAGTTCTTTCCCCTCTCTATCATTACTTTATACTCATAAATACTACTTATGTCAGATGTTAAACACAACTTTTAAAATCTGTTTATTCAGTGTCATCCATAGAAGCTGTGGGATTTGTCCTTCTCGGCAACAGATGTGCTTACCAAAGTAATGGTTAAGTGTATATATTTATAAGGCAACAAATCCCCTTATGTCTTCTAAACAAAACAATTTAAGGAAGAATTAGCTTTGAACATGTGCTTTAAATTGTTTGGAAGGCATATAGTCAGAGTCGATCCATCAGATAAGCCTTTAGTAAAGCAGTGTTCCCATGACCCCACACCACAAGAGCCATTGGCAATATCTTTAATAAATAACGAAACAGATGTTCTCTGGAGCATTCAATGTGTTCCTGGGAGGTTGACTGTGTTTACAAAATAAATGTGGTTGTTAGCAGTTTGCATGTCATATCTCGGCTGTATAACAAACAGAACTAGTGAAATAGACTCAATTTGAATTCTTTAACTGTAAAGTCTTTACTCTTTATCCAAGATATTACAGACTTTCTACCTGTGCACTGAAAACTGGTGCTTGGAGATTCATCGTAAAACTTAGAATCTGAACCAAAAAAACTTCATACACTGATCGTTTACCAAAACAAAAAACCCCAACCCTTCACAAAGTGTAGGATAGTAAATAATGAAATTTTGAAGGCAAGATTTTGCCTTTTCATAGTCATATTTTTATGATAATTACTGTTAGAGGTTCCCAAATTTCTTGAGTTTCTTGAGAAAGCACTTATTGTAAAGGAATCTTTAATTTTTTAATAAAGAGTTACCAGGTTTTTCATAACATGCTGTGCTTTGCTTTTGGTTTTGTGGAAAGCTTTTAGTGACAAGTTGAAAGGTCAGTTTATTGTTTTAAGACTATTTAGTACGTCTTATCTAATATAAAGGTATATTAATGTAGAATGTAAACAGAAGAAAAACATTTGGATGCCCCATTTGGCAGTCGTTGGGTTTTTTTAAGAATGTTTTAATGCATAAAAGACCTGGCATTTTATAATTTCCATGGTCCTTCTGTAAAGAGCATTCGCACAAACTGGTTTCAAATGCCAGGGTATGTTTTTTAATGAAGAAGAGTCACTGCTCTTCCCAACTTCTGGTCAAGGTTGTGCAGTGCTAGTTTTGACTGAAGTGCAGTTGGGGCTGGAAATGGCCATAAGCGATACAAAACACGGGTGATGTGCACAGAAGTCTGGGGCTTGCACACTTTGTTTTGGCAACACACGGCTCCAGTGTTAGGAAGAGGCTGGGGCAGTCCCGTGGTTATGGTTGTGTGGAGTGAGCCTGATGTGGGTGACCACGGCAAAGATGTGATTTCTTCCTTTGGTATGAATGTGCTTGGTTTTCCAAAGGGGATCTCTGCCCCCTAGAGAAACAGCAAATGTATATGGATGTGTCATACGTTTAAGTGATTTGGATGTATTCCCTTTCACTGGTCTTAAATTAGAAACCATTTCCAAGCGGGTGGTGGCCTTAAAATGTCCTCACTGTAAGAGTCTCTTCAAAAATCAGATGGGAGTAGCAGTTTCTGTAAAATATTTACTACGTGCCGAGTTAGACTTTGTTCACTTTCATTTACAATAATATAAATTATACATTTGCAGCATTTCAAGGTCATCCCGTCTTTAAGATCCTGATTTTAGAGGCATTTGACTGTATTTCAGATTAGCCCCTTAACAGCTACTTCCCTCCTCTCCCGCTGGATTTGTGCCATCATTTCAGGACGGTGATGATGGCACACAGTAAACGGGGAGCCACTGTGTGACACCTTGGCCACGGGCTGAACCCCGTCCCTGCACTGTATGTGTGGGTACAGCCAATAGATGGAAATGTAGTGTGGATGAACCACGGGAACAAGCCCATTCTCTGGGCTGACAGACTCTTAATAAAAGCCCAAAGCAAAGGGAAATTAGGAGGTGAGGCTGGAGGACCTGCACTGCTGTAGGTGCCACTCTAAGGGCTGTGAATAAGCCACTTGCTGGAGTATATTTTTCTGTAGCATAAGTTGGAGAGCCGGGAAGTTCATGGTATTTGAAGTAATATATTAAAGGTGTGTCAGTGTTGGTTTTTGTGGCTTGAGAATCTCTTTCTGTTTTTTCCTTCAGGATCCCAGGAGCAAGCACAAGTTTAAGATCCACACATATGGGAGCCCAACCTTCTGTGACCATTGCGGGTCGCTGCTTTATGGGCTGCTGCACCAAGGGATGAAATGTGACAGTAAGTGTAGTTATGACATGTTACTAAAAGGGTATTTTAGAAAGTAAGCAGAAATGCTGGTTAACAGCCTCTGATTCTTTTCTGTGAAAATACCATTTCAAATGTCAGCTATTTATAGCACTGTTGTATTTCAAAGGGATATTGCAGTATTATAATAATGTCCTAATGAAAATCACCTCTGCGGCTGAGAACATGGTATGTGGAGTTTGATGTGGCACAAGAGCCTTTGCCATGGCAATTTTGAGGAAGGCTGGTTTGGGGCTGGTGAGGGGAATCCACTGTTGGAAACTGAAGTTTTAGCTTGGTTGGTAGTCGAGGGCCAATACTTGCCTTGCCTTTCGTTTGTCTTGGAAGTCTCCTGCTAGAAAATCCAATAATCAATTGAAACCTGACTGCGTTCATTGCTAATGCAGGCACCAGTGCCTGTTTTCTTAGTCATATTCCCAGCAAGTCTTTATTCCATTTTCACTTTTTTTCCTTCACACTGCATTAATGCTATCTTTAGGTTTCTGAAGTAGATTATTTTATTCTCTGTTTAATTCACTGTCTACAAATTGTGTTGTAGGATGGAAACTAGCCATGTTGTTCACTTGAAACACGAGCGGCTGTAATCTGAAAGCCTTGCCGGCCGTTAAACGCTGTAATCTTAACTTTCACTTTGCTCACTGTTTGCAGTGTAATATTATTAGCTCCTCAGAGCTGGCTGAACTGTTTTTATATCCACAGCCTGTGATATGAATGTTCATAAGCAATGTGTGATAAACGTCCCAAGCCTCTGCGGCATGGACCACACGGAGAAAAGAGGAAGGATTTATCTCAAAGCCGAAGTCACTGGTGACAAACTGGAAGTAACAGGTAAAACGACTCGTTTTGGAATTTTGCAGGTTTTATTAATGTATCATGTACGCTGTGGGTTTATGTACCTTGGTCAAATCTTTGTGTATTAAAGCCAGTGACAGAGTATTTCCCTTCAGAGGTGTGACAATTTCATTCAACGTGTCCTTGAATCAAGAAACGATGGACTGGTGTTCACAAAAATAAATACAAAAAATGAAAGCTGTAGTAATAGCTTTAAAAGTCATATGTGAATATTAATTAGAAAATGGCTGTAATGTCAATTTTTCATGCAGAAAGCAGCCCAATAGGATAGCTGGCTGGCTCAAGAAGTTAGCCATCATCTTCAGAACACAAGAAATACTCTAAACTATCATCGGCTGAGGAGCTGTTTCCTGCATTTCAGAGTGTTTAATAAACAAAAGCAACTTGGATTCAGTCCCAAATATTACTCCCAGTGCGTTATAAAATTAAAATGTAACTTATCACATTCTGTAAGACTAAGGTTACTGAGAAGGGTAGGAGGAGAGAGGAAGGAAAGAGAGGGTGGCGGTTCTTTCCCTTGGAAGTGTTTCTCCCAGAATTATGAGTAAGCTTTGGTTGCACACACACACACACCCATCCCAAATCTGAAGTTGCAGGAAAAACCTGCAGTCTTCACTTGGCAAGTGGAAGGACTGGTTTGTCCCCCTGAAGAGCCATGTAATAGGTTGTTTAAACTCCAACAGAACTTCCTTGTGCTGTATCAGAGGTGGGGTTTATCACTCAGGATCTGCATTACAATCTGTATTTATGGCATGTTGTGTGTGTTCTGTGTGTTCTTTCCACTGCAGCTGGGGTCAACTGGTAATTAGTGCAACTGATACTGCAGTGCAAATTTGGTAGTGAACTTTATTGTTGATTATTCCTTTCTGTTGGATACATACATGAAAAAAATATTCTTTGCCAATCAGATTGCAGTGTATTTACTCAAAGGGAGAGCACAGGGCAATGATTAGGGTGGACAGAAGTGAAATAAGGGAAGGAATCAATTAAAATCTAAAAGATAGTGCAAATTTTTTATGGCTCAAAACTTTAAGGAAGTTTTAAATATGTGCTGTAGTAACTGGAACCGAAAGTAAGTATGATATAGCCTAGGAAATGGAGTAGAAGACAGTTATAAAACATACATTATCAAAAGCTTTTAGCCCAGGAGAGTGGGTTGGTTGGTGTGTCATCACAGCTGACCACCACTACTTCTGTGAAGAAAACTGAGAGGCAACAAATCTGGCTGCATCACATTGGATGTACCCTGGTACGTCGTTGACATTGTTACTGTGGGAGACTGAATTCAGTGCCCACAGTATGGAATAAGAACAGGGTATGGTGCCCTTATTGTTGCCTATTTGGTGTTGCAAAATGGGATTAAATTCAAGGGCAAAATTACAGCAGGACAAAGATGCAGGTTTCTTAGACCATCTCAACTTCTCCCTTTGTTTCTTGCTGTGGTTGTCGCACCCTGAGGATGGTGAGCATTGAGTATTGCTTGTCCAGAGGAAAGGCCAGAGCCTGTTACAAGCCAAAAGGACGTTCCTCCCACCTCTGCACTTCTTCCTGGGGAATGAGTCTCTGCAGAGACCATACCCCTTGCAGTCAACATGATGGAAATCAGACCGTCCCAGTGAACTTTCACAGCTTATAGAGCCAGCAAACTGCCCTCCTGCCGCTGGATTCATTCAGGGCTTTGTTCTCTCAAAATCCAAATACCTCCATGTTCTCCTGTCAAACCTTGTAAAATGCATTGAAACGGAAAAGTATGATAAAATTTCATTAGAAAGGATCAGAACAGATCCCAAGTGATACTTAATTGGAGCCTAACTTTTCAAATAGCTTCCTGTCAACGTAGGATGGGTAAATTTGTCCAAGGTACTGTCATCACCAGAAAGGTGGTTTCACTATGTAGTGAGGCATTTCAGAGATGGTGATGCAGGTTCTAAAAGTAATTGTACCATGAGGGAGAACTGATTTGAAAATCATCCAAGTGACAAAATTTAGTATCTGTGTTATTCTAGGCCTCCTTGAGGCAAAGCTCTAAAGTACACTTTAACTTTAAACTTCCTGACATAATGTGCATAATGTGGCAAGTAACATGGACATATTTTCTGATGATTCAGCAGGTTTTTAATCCTTCTGGGGACAAAAACACTTGTGACAAGTCTTTGTGGTACGAAGGCACTACAAAACAGTTACATAGATCAGTATTCTTTTAGTTCAGTTTTATTTGAAAAGGTCTTGTCTGAAATACGAATACGGTAAAATTGTTACAGATATTTTATAGGTTTTCTTCATGAGCTCTTTTTGGTGTGAGTGTCCTTGGCAAATGCTGTTACTTTTGTGTTTATAAATAAAACATTTCCATTCCACAATTAAATACAATTCTGGACAACAAGAAAAATGTTTACTATAACCATGTTAGGTATATAACAATTCCGTGCTGTTGAGTTGGTTTGGTTGAGGCTTGTCAGCATTTCCAAGCTTTCAGAAAAAAATTTTTAATAAAAATGACAGTTGCCCTGGAAGTAAGCTTTTTTTTTTCCTTTTTTTTTTTTTTTAAATAAAAAATACTACACAGACTAAGGCCAGACCAGGTGAAGTTTCTCTTGTGCATGTTTAACTGAAAAGGGAATTAGCAATGGTCAGTTGGTTGATGGGCATGTTGCTGTGCAAAAACTTCCAACTCCTTTTCTCCCAGTATGGCATTGCTTCTGAAGTATTTATTGACAAAACCAGGGCTGCCTAACACGATACCCACTGCCTTTAGCCTCGGGAAAGGCAGTGAGTTAAATGTCCAGGTGCTTTAGGAACAGCAGGAAAAATAATCAACGATCAGCTGTTTGGTTGGAACCTTGGCTCGATCTTTTCCAAAGGAATCACTCTGTAGGTGTTGAGCTCCTTCAGCTGAAATCCTTAGTATCTCTGCTTTGCATCCTGTTTTAGTTGTTAATTAGTTCCTGATGATTCTTTCGTAGGCAGCCTCAATTGCACACAAAACATAAGTGGAGACGTGTGGCATCTTGCAAATGCCCCGGAGGGGCGGCTCGGCCAAGACAGCAAGATACCAGCCTTTGGGGGACACTGGTCTCTACTTCTGCATCATCACCTTGAGGGCTTTGTGATGACTTTGGTTTCCAAAAAGGGCCACACAGTACACACTCACTTACCAAGTGTTTTCCTGATAAAATACTGTAAATAGGACTGAGGTTTTTTCCCAGTGAATAGGAGGAAGGAGGCAGGCAGAGGGCTGCCGGACGGAGGTGGCCAGTGGTTCAGCCAGATAAATAAACCAGCTAAGTACTTTGGCAGGTTTTGAATGGAACTAATGGTGGGAATGATGCAGTCCTGTGTGTAAACATACTTAAACCTGGTTTACTAGGTCATATCTTCAATTTTACTGCTTAAAGGTAGACAGACTGCCTTGTCAGTGGGAATACTAGAGACTCAGCAACACTTTTTTGCAAATAAGTAGGAATTTTACATTGTTACACTTTGCCAAAGCCTTGCACCATCTTCCCATTGCTGGTCAATGTGGCACATTCGGTGCTCATTGGTGTTGCTGTTACTAAATATCAATGCTTTATTTTATAGCTACTAGCTCGAGAGTTGCATTGCACATTAGTAATTTATTGCACGTGCACTCAATCAGCTCAGTAGTTTGCTTTTTCTAGAAGCTAATCTTGAATTGTTTTTTTCAGCAATCACTGAATTCCTGACCCTTTCATAGGCTGGACTGACTTGAAGATTCTGCTTTTAGGCATAGTAAAGCAGGTTTCGCTATTCTTTACACTTTTTGCACTGAATTTTCTGCCTCCTGACATGAAGCTTTGTCACTCTCCCATTTACTTGTTGACCCATCCTCTGATCTGGGGCTCTTCTGAGTGAGTTTGTAGGAGGTTGAATCACAGTTTTGATTTATTTTATTTTTGAATTATTTTTATAGTGAGTAAACAATAACCTTTGTGAGAAAATAACCCCATCTGGTGCACTGACATATAGAAAGCTGCCACATTATTGGGATCCTGAGCTGTGACCTGTCAGTCTCTGGGAGCTGGATTTGACGGCAGCTGACAATAAAAAACTGCACCCCCCGACACAGGCACCCGTTTTGAGACAGGGAGTTACTGACTCGCTGGCTGCTAGTGTTACNGGCTTAAGTGTATTTTCATTAGCTGAAAGAATACAGAAAATCTGCTTTTATTCCTCAGTGATGCTTCTGTTATTTAAAGGAGGAGGAAACCTGGCAGCGCTCTCTGCAGAGGTTGGGAGCACAAAACAGCCTCTCCAACAATAAGCTCCCCAGGACTTCTGTGCTCCCCACCATATGTTTTTCAAATTATTTATGAGTGTATGAATGCTGAGCCACCCTATGGCACTGCATATTAATGCCTTGTCACGCCGCCCGCTGTGGCCAGCTGGGTTCACAGCCTCTGCCCAAACAAGCTGGGAGACAAAGTGGAAAATTTGGGCACGTTTCTAGACTGTCATAAAAATGGTTTCCTTAAATGACCCCACCACACACACGCTCTCTAATAATTTTATTTAAGTTTGTCTAGGTCAGTATTAGGGCTTGTCTTTGTTAGCATTAATTAAATGGCATTCTGTAACTAATTGTACAAGGAACATCTATGACCATTCGGGCTATTCAACCAGCTTTTAGTACCAAATGCCTATAAGGGGTTCCCAAATAATTACTTACGTGTGGAAGGCGTTCTTGATGTCTCAAAGAGTGTGAATCACATGTTTTGTCCCACTGATGCCTTCTGCCTTCTCTGGCACTCCCAGGACCTGCAGGGTCGCAGTGTCCTTTGCAGGGAGAGCTGAGCCTGTAACAGACGCCATCCCCAACTGAGCGCTCCCTGTTGCATTCACTGGATGAACTTCAACATGAAGGAACAAGCAATGCACAGTATTTAGAAGAAACATTAGTTTTTCATAAATGGCCATCTGTATGCATATACAGAATTTAACTAAAATGCTATATGCATATGTAAGAATACAAACACATAAGAATTAGAAATTTGATGGTCTAAATGCCTTTTCAGACGACTTGACACATCTTGTGTTAAGACTTATGTTTTATGAAGCCCTACCCAGCAGTACATATTTTTTATGATGACAATTTTTTATAAAAGTAATCTTATTTTATAAGTAAAATACAGTTGTTCCTATAAGATTTCCAGTTGAAATGGAAGCCAGAGAACCTATTGCGGGCACAAGTATCATTAGAGATGATGGTAGGTTTTTTGTTAGTAGGAGAGGCTCTATTAATAAATACAGAGGAATAAAGTGTCATGCAACAATGGTTCATTTTTCATCTTGTTCTGGGAAGGAAATCTATCATCTGTGTCTTGTGTGTAAATCGCCCGGGAAGAGCAGGCGTTCCAGTGGTGCCAGCTGTTACCTTGCCATCTTTCAGGAGGCAGGAGAAGGGGCGTAACGAGGAGGCAGCCAGTCTCAGGAGGGCTGTTAAAAGGAATTGTGGTTGGGCAGGGGTGTAGCTCTAGAGTAGAGGAAAGTCTCACATCAGAAAGCCCTTTTAGTGGCTGAAAACTGTAGAGAAACTGGAAATTGTCTGAAAACGGGATTTGTTTTGGAGCCAGTTGTAGATGTGAGTCACAGCCAGCTCCAGAAAGCAAGTATTCAGTGAAACTTTCAATGAAATCTTACAATAAATCTGTAATGAAATCTGAGCAGCTTTGGATCTTGCGTCTGGAGAGTACAAGTGTGAAACTTGGAAGAAAGACACTTTTCAGTAATAGGTAAATCATTTTCAGTGTGATTATAGGGAGAATGTACCCTGGCTGGGAGTACAAGATCCACTGTCATCTGCAAAATGGGCAGATCACAGAAATCTGTACCAGAATCTTCTTGGGGAAATGATGAGAGTTATGAAATAATTTGCTAATGCTTTATTGTGGCTTCATGATGAAATGAACTTCATGGTGTATTGGGGCTGCCAAAGGTCTCCCTTTTCTCTCATTGTGCTGGGTCACTTGCCAGAGGAGACCATCTGAGACCTGAAGCCTTTTCTGAAAGCAGCTCTTCACATGCAGCTGGGAGATTCCTGCTCATCTAAGTTGCCTGTAGAGAGTAAAAGATTGGCAAGAAATGGTCGCTGTGATTAGTAAACTGTTTTATTATCAACAATTGGGAATTCAGGAAAAAGGTAGTTGTGACTCACTTGAAAAGGAACTGGGTAAATTTATGCTGATAATAATTCAGGTTTGTTATAGGGACAGAAACATTTATTTACTCATTCCTGTGACTAAATATATTTGCTGGTGTCACAAGCAGTTATAAATCCATAACTACATATGGCTTGCAACTTTTGACCTATACAGCCTCATGGGAAAAGTTCCAGTTTTGTCATCAACTCTCTGAATTGCTCAGAATTCTGCCTGAATTTCTTCTCTACATAAAATGTCAGCTGTTCTCTGCCAGCCCACTCTGTCTTATTTAGATATTTATTTAAAGTATGAATACCTAAGAACAAGTGCTGTATTTGCTTATGTCTTTATCCTATTCTTGGAAAAGTGGGCGTCCCATTTTTAGGCACAGCTTCTGGTTAGATACTGCTGGATTATAAGTAGCACATAATAGAACATCCACCGGTCAGCCATCAGTCAACACTTTGTGCTGACTAAACATTTACAATCTTTTCTTCATTAACGAGGAGGAAGAAAATGGTACTTTTTTCCTTATGGAAAGTTGACAGCTAATTCTGGTTTTTTGAAGGAAAACCCAGGCCACTTTGGATTTGTTCAAAACTTGAATAAATCTATCTCTTCACTGTCTTTTCGTCTGTGTGCAGTCCCAGTCCCTGTTAAGATCATCACCTGGACAAAATGTCAGGCAATTTAACTTGTGCCAGCTACTTTCTCAGCACAGGGATCATTATCATGCTTAATAGTTATGACAGTTATGGCAAATAGTATTTTAGGTTTCCGTCAAGTTACACTCCATGTGATGCTGAACTGTGCCTCCCTTCAACCATCTATAAATTACAGTGATGTATCAATCAGTGTTGAGTTTAATTAATAATTACAAAGTAGTACAGATTGCTTGCTTTCATTACAGCTCTGGCAGAATTCAGCCACAGTGAGTTGATTTTTTTCCTTGGAGTTATGTTTCATTTAACTTTTTGTGTTTCAGCCACAGACAAGAGGCAGTGCCTTTGGTGGGGATGGGAAATCGCTTCTTGTCAATCCCTTTGTAGAAACCTGACCCATCCTCTTAAAAATAGTGTGCCCTTAACGTGGGCACTTGGATGCTAATTCTTTATAAGCACTATTTAGCGCAAGTATCATCATGCTGTTTCCTCAAGAAAAGAAGTGCTAAGTCAATTGAGAAGAGATGTCTAAGGGTACTAATTATGCAGACAAAAGTACAAAAGGGCCAGATATCTTAAACCACCTTAAATGACTTCCTTGGCAGCCTGTATTTAGTGTGTGTTGCATCTTTCCTTCCCAATTCATCTCTGAGCTTCTCTTTTTTTCTTGTGTTTAGAGGGTTTTTTCCTTTTTCTGTGTTTGCTGCAAAAGCAAGCAGTGGTGTGAGGATGCTGCCACGTCCCTGCTGTCAGTGGTGTCCCCGGGGCTGGGCAGTGCCTGTCGAGGTTAATCAGTGATGGCTTTCTCCAGGGACCTCTCCATGGCAGAGCCGCAGAGAATGGCTCTGCAGCCACCCAGCCAATTTCTCAAAACTCTGCTTGGTTTCACACAGAGCCTTTCTGGGTAAAATTTAAACATAATGGATCAGTGTGAAGATGCCGTGTTACAATTAAGCAATTTTGTTCAAGGAGTTTTTTAATGGGAAGCTGTAGAACATGTGGAGAGTTCTGCTCTTCACTTGCACCAAACTACAGTATAGAAATAAAAATCAAAAAGTGGATTTTGAAGAAATAATTTATGGGCCAAACCTGGTAGTGCAGACAAGTGCTGTGCAGAAGACCAAAAAAAGACCCCAAAAATAAAACCAAATATAGGATGAGAGAGAGAGGGAGAGCATTTGCATCACATCTTTCACTCACTTGGTGGTTTTTAGTCCCTTTGCGATTGTAAATATTTAACTAAAATAAGTTTTTCGATCTTGATGTTATTCCCAAGAAGTATTTGAAGATCACTTTCAGTATGCTAGATTGCAATAGGGAGAGGGAGTGTTTGTGAATTGAAAGCAGAAGCAGTTTTCCAGCTGCTCACAGGGTGCAGAGACCCTCAAAGTGTGAACTCCGGGTAAGTGAGTGAGGAGACAGATTCTCTGGACTGAACGCTATCATTTCGTAATTGCAAAGCTCTCTCGGCTTCACACAGGGTTTGTGGAGCACTGCAGATGAAATGCTCTGCAAGAAAGACTCCTGTTTCTGTTCTGTTCTTTTAAAACACAGTGTATTTTTTCTGCTGCAGTTATTTGAGTAAAATAGTTAGTGAACGTGTCATAGCAACGTGTCAGCCTGGGGCCAGCTCCACTGACTGGTGAATCCCCTGGGGGGTAGGAAATGGAGCGGGGCCAGTTCCTGGTTTTATGGATCCCCTCCAGTGCTGTGATACAGTGGGGGTTCTCTCAGCACCTCGGTCTTTGATTGCACAATAGGACCTGTCCTGTGCTTTACATTCATTGACCATCTCCTCCTGCCTTATGGAAGCAGGGGTGCACACTTGTCTGTCCACCACGGTCCTGCCTTTATGTCTAAAGGGAGAACAAAAGACATTTTGAAAAGATGTACTTCAGCTGGTTTACATGTCATTAGACTATTGCCCAAAAACCACCCTCTTATTCTATAAATAATGAGAGGAAACAACATATTATAAAATATCTGTGTTGCTTGGATGCCTTTCATCCTCCATGCTGGGAAATAACAGGTTGAAATCCTGGGAAGGTCTGTAATTTTTTTTGTAATACAAAAACGCCATTTAAATCTGGAGGGACAGGAGCAGAGTGTCTTGAGCAAACCGCAGCTTTCTGTTGCTGAAGATCCTGACAACTTTCGGGTTGTTTTTCTTTTGAACTTCTTCTAAAGTTCAGGGTTAAGAAACGTTATCCATCAAGAAATATTCAGTGCCTTGAAGGTTGATCTTTCCTAAATTTCCTTTCTTCAGTTGGGTAGGGAAATCCAAGAAGCCCTTCTGCTGCTGAGGCTGGGAAGGCGATAGCTGAGGGCACCCTCAGCCCAGGTTATAGCTCTAGAGACTCACTCTTCGATGCCAGCCTTCCTTCCTACCCAAGGAACTGTGTCACCCTCAAAGCTTCTTGCAAGTCTCCTTCTAGGAACAATTCTAATCTTAAACTATGAGTCTCACAAAGGAGTTCCCAAACAAAAGCTGTTTCCTGAGCAAGCCCAGAGGATGACTGCTCCCCAGTAGGTTTGGAGATGCCCCGTTGTGAGCTCTCAGTTCCCCATCCCAACTCCATTGCTGCAGCTCGTTGCAGCTAGCACCAATTTGGGTAGGAATGGGGTTTCACAGCAAAACTTCTCTTCTTCTTTCAAGGTTCAGCAGAAGCTGGTGGCTGAGTGCTGTTAACAAAAATAAAACCGTATGTGTCCTATAAAGCTTACAGGGGCGTTACGCTGGTCCTCTTAACAAGAGGGAGGGAAGTGGTGGCTTTGCTCATCTGTTGGAATACTCTGCTCCCCTGCAGTGACTTGTGAACTGCTTCATGAACCCCACAGCTCCGCTCCAGCCAGACTGAGACCCAAAAGCTGTCAAACGCCCAATAAATGCCATCGTAACCCACCGTGTCCTGCCCTCTTCCACGTAGGGATGTGCCATGTGGGGAACAGCACCCTGTGCAGGTTGATGACTGTTCTTGTCTCTCTCTGTGGGGATCAACAGCAACATGAGATATATTAACTCACTTTATGTCTTCTTTTGACATTGTAAAATTAGAAGCTGCGTTAACATTTCTGTGAAGTTGAGTTTGTCGTCTCTGCGCTTTTTACTTTGGTTGCTGTCATGACACCATGCTTTCACCGATTCCATCTGACAACTAATGAGCCATGAACCCAGGGGAAGTTTAGTGTTGGATATCTGCCAGCGATGGATCGTGTCAAATAGCCTGTCTTCTGAAATCTGTTGTGATCTGGCCATTGCCCGTGTAGAATGGGCTGACAGTCCTGTAGTGGTACAACCTAGGAATGGTGAGCAAATAAAGCACAAGGAATTGCTACCCACTTAGCAGTTTATAGTGATGGATTTGGACATTTAATCATTTCATTGCAGGAAAAGGAGCTGCCTGGAAGCTCCATGACGTTTGTGAAATGCTCTTCTCTCCTGTTATTTCTCGCTAACTGCAACCTTACCTTACAGCAGCTAGTTTCTTCCCTGCCAAGCCTGACAAGTGGGTTTCACGTCTTTCTTGTTTTATTTTTCATCATGTTTCAATAACTCTGGTTTGACATGTTAATGCTTTCTTCAATGCAAATTAGCTGTGTTTTACATTGGCAGTGCGAGAAGCAAAAAACCTAATTCCCATGGACCCAAACGGACTTTCAGATCCTTATGTTAAACTGAAGCTCATCCCAGATCCTAAGAATGAAAGTAAACAAAAAACAAAAACCATCCGTTCTACTCTGAACCCAGACTGGAACGAGTCATTCACATTGTAAGTTTAACACCTGTTAATGTGGTGTCTTTGTGTGTGTTGAATCGTTTATTTCAGTGTTGCTTTGAAAACTCCCCTATTTCTCTCCTTTCTAGTAAATTAAAACCTACAGACAAAGACCGACGGTTGTCAGTGGAGGTCTGGGACTGGGATCGAACAACCAGAAATGATTTCATGGGATCTCTTTCATTTGGGGTGTCAGAGCTTATGAAAATGCCAGCCAGTGGATGGTAAGTCAGAAAACAGAGGAGAGAATAAGTCACAAACAGTTTAAAACCAGTATTTTTCTTCAATATAATCTAGCTCTTTTTTTGAGCTTTTCACTGTATCCTGTGCTATAGATTTGCTGAAAGTGCAACTAAACCTGGGAAACATAGGCTGTGTATAACAAAGAAGGATAATAAAAAGAGCACTTTTCTTTTGTGGTGTTTGTGAAGCTTCTGCTGGAGCCAGGAGCTGCCGCAAACTGAATTCTGTGTACACAGTCTTGTGATACGAATTTTATTTTTATCTCAAATATAATATATTCATTACCAAGGATATTGTGTTATATATAGCTCTGCAAACTCAAAGCACGTGGAACCGATTTTATAAGATGCCATGTTATTGCCTACCAGGCTACAGGTAGAACTCATCACATCTTCTCAGAAAGTACATCTTGTCAAAGGGCTGCAGAAGCGCTGGAGACGAGGGTTCTTCAGGGTTGGTGTCTCCCATCGTATCGCAGGATGGCTGGGAAGAATTTCCTTGTCCTTAAAACAGCCTTGGCACATAGTTTGGGATTAAAGATCTAATTTTAGGTTAAACATATTCTGGTTCTGAGTTTGCTTTATATCTTTGAAAGCAGTTCTTTATGTACCTGTGACATTGATACAAACCACACTCAAACAACTAAATCATATTTTAAATTTTAACTGGAGTATAATCGCAAAGTCACAGCTTTTTCTCAAATATTCCACAGGTACAAGCTGCTGAATCAAGAAGAAGGTGAATATTATAACGTTCCAATTCCGGATGCTGATGAAGATGGAAATGCAGAGCTCCGACAGAAGTTTGAGGTGAGGATTAAATACAAATGAGTGCAAGTACACATGGCATACATTTTTCACTTATCACAAAAATTGCCTGTTAAAAAGTTACATATGAGGGTGCTACTATTTCTGTTGCCTGTGACACCAATACAACCTTAGAGTTTCTTGAAGATTGGACCAAGTGTTTTAGTTAAATAGTGGTATCATTTTTCTGGCAGTTCGGCTTCTCTGATATGATGTTTGTAAGTTGGTATTTTAAAATATATTTATGTCAAGCATGTGTAATGATTTCAGTGGCTTTTACCACCTGCTGCAAAATCTGCCAGCCGGTGTCACTGGTATCTATAATACTTGGTAAATTAAGTTATTGGAAAAAACCAATATTTTAATACCTAGAATGTGTCACACTCAGTATGGTGCTTTTTTAAAGAAAATATTTACAGTGTTAATTACTGATAATGTGGAGCCACAAAATCTTTGTAGAAGGTGGTAATCTGAAATTCTGATAACTTTAACGTGGGTATGGAAGTGTTTAAGAATGAGAGGTATTGCTGGTTACATACAGAAAAGAAACGCTGAAGGAAAGTGATGCTTTCTGCAGAGTCTTCCTCCTTCTGTGGTACCTTGGGGCGGTTGGTCGTCACGGGCACGGTCTCACCGTGCCATGCAAAGGAGGCGTTTCTTAGTGACCAGTCTCAGCCAGCAGTTCTGCCTCTCCTGACAACTACAGCCGATATTACAGCAAAATACTCTCTGGTCACTAAACCCAGCAAGAGGAAAGGAATGGTTTGGGGAGAGAGGCATTTTGTTAATGGATTCAGCTCATCTGACTTGACTGCTCTTTCCAGCTGCATATGCAATGTTGGATTTGAAGTATTCCAATCTACAGTATTATTTTCTTTTTTTGTGGTCAAACACGTGCAACTTTAGTTTGGCTGTTTATTCAGAACGTAACTAATGTACCTGTTGTGCAAAAGCACACCTGCCTGTTCCTTTCAACCTGAAATGGCAATTTTTTATGTTCACCATCAGGCAGAATTCTACATTGTTAATATAAAAGATGGGTTAACTCAAGAAAGTGAGGAAAAACGGCCTATGTTCAACTTTCAAGAAAGAAAAAAAAAAGGTGCATGAATTTCTTCTACACATTTGGATCAGCTCCCATACTTTTGTCTGCAGCATGAACTATGATTTTTGTTACACATTTGAGAAGTATTTGAATTTCCATTTCATTTTCCTTTCTTCGCATTTGTGATCTGACCAATGTGATTTTATTTTGCTGCACTGGGTCATTTTCTATCCAAGATCATACTTACTTTTTAGCCTCCCTAGAAAGAATAGCATCAAAAGTAATTCCTTTCACCCCTTACATGTCTCTGTGCAATGTGCAGAGTCTGGAGTTGGGTGTATGGTCTGTGTGGGTGATATGGGTATGGAAATCTACCTGGTTTTTCTAAGGACACAGCACAAAGACAAGTCACTGAAGTGATCTGTTTTTAAATGTCAGGTTTTATGTGCAGATTATATTCAATGCAATTCAAATTGTGTTGAATTTACAATCTCTCAGGGTTTTTTTCCTAAGCCTACTGTAAATAGCTGTTTGCAGAATGAACAGTCGGGGTTTGCCTGTGTCCTGCAATGAAGTGGTGGAGAAATCCTGAGAGGTTCCATCCTGTAAAGCTTCTGGACTGGGTCCCAGAAACAGCAGCTTCACATAGGGTCAGCTCTGCCTCAGAAATAATTAGTCTGTCTCAGAGTCTAATTAGTTCAGCCTCAGCACTGGGTATTTGAGGCTTTCCCTGTTCTGGAGGTAGCCTGGCTGATGCTACTTTGGTGGTCTGAATTAATCAAGGAAATAGGTTTTCTGTGAACACAGTGTCTCCAGGAATATGGTTTACAGACTTGCATAAAGAACAGCTTTAAAACTTGATGACAATAGATGGGGATACTGGTAGCTGAACAAAACTTGTAATTATAACTAGACCAAGGCTAGTATCATGCAGTGTTACGTGGTAAAAGGATTTAGGGTCAACCTCTTACTCACAGACTTTACCACTGTGAGAAGGAACAGGGGAGCAGTACCCTCCAAGTAATGTTCTTACTTGGTCTCAAAAGGAATTACTGTAATCTATAAAAACAAACAGCACAGATGTCTGAATGGTGGTATTTAACTTATTAGCTATTCTGGTATGGTGCATAAGTGGTGCTGACTCAAATAATCTTTTACATTATTCTTCTTATAGTTTATGGTGTGGCTTCTGTGGCCATTTTATTTCAGGTACAGGTACCCTGCTCTAAGGAACAAGTAGATAGCACTGGGAGATTGTGATTTAGTGACATCATCTAAAGAAACATTTCCACTGTTCTGAAACCAGCTTTGAAAGCTTCCAGGAAGAAGATGGCAGATCTTGAGTGCCATTTTGCCAGGGGAGTGTGTTTGTCAGGGAGATGAAGAATGTAGATAGACCAAGAGGTCACCTGGGGCTGTCTTCTCCTTTATCAGTTTACAGAACAGAGTGACTGGGGAGTGCTGCCTTTGTGGTGCTTGGTTTGCTCTTCCATACATGACAGTGTGATGGATATCCAAGCTACGCTGATTTCATTTTGAGTACAAAATCACAACAATTTCCACAAAAGTATTGCATTACTAACACCACATACTTCAAATGAATAATGACGGTCTTCAGAGGAAAGACCTGTATGCAAACCCGAGCTGTGCAAAAGTAGAGAAACTTTAGGATGAGAATTCTATTGCTTCATATAAAGAAAGAATAAGAATATTTTCAGGTTTATTATTGAGGATCTTTAAAATATCTGCCTGCATCTGTAGTTCGAGACATCCTTAAGATTTGGCCTCAAGCTCTCATTGATTTCAGCCCGTTCACACAATCCTGTCACACCCTTCTAGCGCCACTTAAACAGCCCAGACTTTTATTGACATGTGGTTATTGGTCACACGGATCTCATTGGTGCTGAACCTTCCAGCACAGATTCTTTAAGTCATTTATTCAATATAAATCTACCATAAAATAGCTATACAAGATTACAAATAGGTATGTAAAGAATAGATTCAGGCATTCTCCTCGCTGACAATTGCAATTGAACAGCAAAAGTTTCCTCGTGGCCTGTTCTGCCAGATCCAAAGCAGCTGCAACATGAACATCGGACTTGTGCCCAGTCCAACCAGTGGGGCCCAACTGGAAAAGAGAGAGAAGCATTCGGGAGGACACTGGTTTCATTAGTGAGGTTTCATTAGACCTCACTAGGTGTTTGTAGATTTTACTACAAGGAGTTTTCTTATTTTATACTGTCTGTGTATTTCTTACATGAAATTGCACAGTGTATGGAAATTGAGGCATATTATGTGTGAGTGAGTGCAGTACTTTCTATACAACAAATTTTAATCAATTACATATTTTTTTTCTGGATCTCACCTATCACTAAAACTTATGAATCAATTATCTGTTCATTTAGCAGTATGAACAAATCTGTCTTCAGTGATTTACAGATGATACATCATTATTAGTATTTAGAGATAAAAATACACTCTTGTAGGAAGTGGAGGCAGGATAAAATCTGTCCCTGTTTTTCATTTGGTTTTAACCTTTGGTTGTGAATTCTCTCTCTGGAATGGCATTATTTGTGGCCATCTCAAAACGAAACTCTGTCCTCAACAGGCATATTCAGAATAATTGTAGCTGCTCCGTAATTGTCCGTGCGGAGGTTGCCATGGGAACTCCCCATCGTCCCCAGTGGCTCCATGGACCCAAACTAGCGAGGCTTTTAGCTGCAATATCTGCTATTTGGTATATGCTTATTTTCCTGGTACAGTACTTTGCTAGTCAAAGGAAAAAGCAGAATATTGAAAAAATGCAGCCTTATTGTGTGTTTAATACCTGGGTATGATTTTAGGAGTATGTTTTTGCCATTTAGGGCATTGGTCTTTTTTTTTTTTTATCTGGGGAAAAAAAACTTCTGTTGTAGGAAGTTATTTCAGTTTTGTCAAGCCCCATTTCCTGTAATTTGCTGCTTAGTAAAGCACTTATTGATACTTAAATATGACCTCATAATAATAATAGAATAATACTGGTTTAAAAGCATGTGGGTTAATTATTCTGTCCGTCCCCTTCTTTCCACATCACCATCATGGAAAATGTTATTAAAAATAAAGCAGCTGTTATGGTCCATATCAATGATTTTTTTTAATTAAAAGAGAAGAGAGTAGCTATAATCCTTCTGTGTGGATACATTTGCCAAGTACAAGGTATATTACGTGATGGGAGTGCTCAGTCTCAGTGGGTGAAGCGATCCCAGCAGGCTGTTAGAGGGAGTAAGTTACTGCTCAGAGCATCTTCAGTTGTAAGACATCTGTGGAGCAGATACGTAACGGTCCTCCTAGTACATACTCTTATAGTAGCTCCAGTTATTTCCTTTAGTGCAGCTCTCCAGGGGGGGTCAGCAGAACAGAACCCTTCCCCCAGTTTCTGGGAGAGAGCTCAGACCACTGCCCACTGAGGGTTTCCCTGTGGGACCGTTCTGGTGGACCTTGGGCGGTGCTCCCCTGGGGACAGAGCCCCACATCTGCTCCGTGCCAGTGGAATCGCTGCTGAAGGCTGGGCAGAAGCGAGACCCGTAGTTCCCTTTTGCAGACTGAGCGGATTGAAGCATGAGGAGAGGAAGCAGAGTTCAGAACAGGGTAAATACTGTATCTGGAAATTGGAAGTGGTGACATTTTGGTGACATCTCAGTGCTTCTAAACATAACTGTTATTGTGATCCTAAAGAAAATGTCTTTTAAAATGCCTTACCATTTTGAAGATAAGAACAAGGACAGTGTGGTGCTTGGCCACCAGGCTGGGTTATAAATACCTAGAACCTCTGCAGTGACGCAGGAGCTGTAGATATTTCTGCTTCTGGTGTGCTGCTGACCTCCTCCAGTCCTCAGGACAGCGTTCAGTTTGACCCAGCCTGTTAACCCCTGTGCAGACGTGACTTTATGACCAAGTAACGTGTCTGTGTACCTGTCACACACACAGACAGTGTTTATTTGCACCATCAGGGCTCTCTGGGCAGGACAGCTACTGGGAAACGCTGTTTGGAAACGTCCACGGATTTCAAGGCACAATTAAAGCTTTCTGAGGAGTTTCAGTGTAGTTGCAGTCTAGGGCTAAAGAAACCTCTTTCAGGTATTTATCATTCCCCTTCTGAAAGCTGGTACATCCTTTCCATTTGTTTCACTTCAACACTCCCTTGAGTTTTATATTTTTTAAAGCAGTTTCTGTCTTCTTTATTGGAAAGGAGACAGTCAGTGCTTTTTGCATAAGTTGGGCATCTTACTGATACAACATTTTTAGGTCAAAAGGACGTTTTCTTTCTCTCCTTTAACCAATGTTCTGGACATCCTGGAGCAGCTTTAATTCAGAGCTGGAGGCTGGGTAAAGGTGCTGCAGTTGCGTAGCCAGGGCCTTAGCAGAAGGTTCCAGAGACCATTTCTTAGCTTCTTAACAACCCAATGAGTCTTCTAATTAAATATGATATTTTCATCTAAAAAAACCTGTAAGGGAGCATGTGATTTTGTTAATTTGTGAGTTAAGTTCTTCTGGTCTCTACACAGTAAAGTCCTACAAGGGCACTGTTGGAGATAAGTCTTTTTAGTCTTTGAAGGATGGCAATGTTTTTGCCCCAGAGCTGTTACACTGCAGTTGCTTTACTCTCTCTCTTTTTTTTTTTTTTCAGAAATAAATAAAGGATATGATCCCTACCATATCTGTGTCAAACCAGTATGTGTTCCTATTCTAAAGTAATAACTGTAACTTCAGGCAGTTGCGCAAAGGTGACATGGAAAAGAGAAATAACGTTGCTGACATTTCAAATTGTAAAACAGAAGATGAAATTTGCTTTTCAGGAAACTGATTCTAATCTACGCTGAAATCATGGCCAGCCGAAATATCACTGGCACATCAATCCACACTCATTATGCATATAGAGATATAAAAAGAAGAGCTGGCTTGTTTTGGCCGTGGCACTCATTCCTATTTTTAAATTGTGCATATTTAATCATTAGAGCATAGTTTGCAGCATTATAGAGATGCTGTTAGATGTCTCCATCTGTTCTATGCTATAGTTTGGTTGGCGTGGGGAATTCCCATATGCAGTTATCTGGAGGTTTCCCATTCCCTTACCGTGCCTGAAACTAGAGAACTTGAAATTTCTTTGCCAGATGACATACATCTCTGGGCTTGTGATTTCTGTGAGGCTTTCCTCAGTCTGTGTGGTGTGATTTAAGGCAAAGAACATACGTAGAGAATCATACTGCTATCAGGGTTTTCCTTATCTCGTATAGGAAGTTAATGCTTGTCTCAAACCAAGGCAAGCCCCCACCTTTTGTGTGGTCACCCCTCCACAGGGCTGGTTGGCTGTTCAGACCCTGGAGCACGCACATCTGTGCAGATGTTTAGCATCATGCCCTGCTGGGGTTCACTGCCATGGGGAGTGTTCTGTGCACGGAGCGTGTGGGTGCGAAGGATGCACGGGGTGAGCTGTCATTGAGGAGCAGTTGTGTGAAGACTCTACCTCACTGTGCTGGGCTGTGCCGTGCTCCTTGCTGCTGGGGTGATTAACACCCCCATTTCTTTCTGGTGAACTTTTCTGTGCATAACAGTTGTGTTCATTTCTGTATTCTCGCTGCTCTGTCTTCGTTTGTTCACTTCTGCTACTAATTGTTGTTGCTTTGCTCTGCCAGCCCTTCTCTAACGAAGCAGTGTTTCTCCCTTTCCTGTCTCTTCCAGGACTGTCATGTAAATATCCACTTCTTCAAGGTAGTTTTCTCCTTGGTGTTCTCCTATATCTTCCTCTTCACACAACCTTCTCTACCAGTGTTTGTACTTTAAATTCAATTTCATATTTCATTCTCACCATGTTTTAAGGATGCACTTGCTTTTTTCCTAGTTAAAACTTTTCTAATTGGTATAAAAAAAAAAGAAAAAAAAAAGATGTATGAATCTTCCATAATCTGTCACAAAGTACTCCCCAGATGACAAGTTTGCTTACAAAATCGGGGCCATGAAATCTCTGCAGAAGCAGCGTGCCTTCCCCTTTGAAGGAATTAGTTGAGTGAATGCTGCCTTCTCATGGAAAATGGTGCATCTTTAATTTGAAAGACACTCGTGGAACTTTAAATAGCTTCCACAGATCAAGTAATGCTCATGTTCACTGTATATTTACATAAATACATTTACATAATATAGCATGCATGTTTTATGATATAATATACTAGATAAGTGCTGTTAGCTGGAGTATACTATATCATAAGAAATATTACCCATATGCACAGATGCTGTGATACCAGAAATACCAATTCACCTGTTTACTTCCCATTTTATTTCTTTCACTGATCACCACTTCCATTTTGCTGTGGAAAATACATATCAGCATTGAGAACATACCTGAGTGACTTTTTATTTGCGTGTATCTCTGACAAATTATCTTGCTGTATTAGGGCAAAGGTCACTGACACAGATCACACTTTCAGTTTCTAACATTGGTTAAGATCCAATTTAAATTAAAATTTGAAGCTCCTGTGCTGTAAACTGATTTAAGACTCTAAAGTTATTGAAGCCACTGTTATTTTTGGCATTTTTACAATTCAAGTTGACCTACAGCATTTTGCATGTTATAGCTCAAAGCTAAAAATCCTTAATTTTAAAATAAAATTCTATTTTTGAAGAGTTGTTTATAGTATTGATGCATGATTTTACCATGTTTTAATACTGAACCAGAAAAAAACAAGAAAAATACCATTTGTCATTGCCAAATATTTACTAATGCAGTTTCTGTGTTTAAATGTACTTTAAAGCAGAGGGAAAGCTGCTCTGAGAAAACGCATCTGGGGGTAAATACGAAGTTGTGTCTAACGTTGTCTTGTCCCTTCCTCTGGAGCACAGCGATAGGTACGGACAAAAGGCCTCGGTCAGTTCCTGTTTTCTCCACCTGAAAAAAAGAGCTGAGCAGTTTCCTACAGCTGCTGCTCCAGAGGCAAAATTCATCCTTAGTCCCTGTGAATTACAAACATGAATCCCAACCAGGAAGGTTGGTGCCCTGTTCTCATGTGAAGAGGAGGCTCGAGATCTCCATTTATTTTTTGTGGAAAAAATGCTTCCTTGTTTCTTGTCTGCCTTTTCTCTCTAAATGCTGACAACTCCCCGTTGTGCTTGCTGCTGGCAGTGGCTTAGCATCACTAGCCTGAGCTCAGGAGCATTCTGCAGGGAGGTCCCCAGCGCCCAGAGCCTGCCCTGGGGAGCCATTCCGTGGGCGAGGGGCTGCTGGGCAGGTTGTGTTCCCCAGTTTGCACCCTTGGGATTGAAAGGAAACAGCGGGAGCAGACGGAGAAGGGGGGCTGTGTTCCTGAGGATAATGCCACACTTCTGAGCTAGAAGCCAGTGAAATGTACAAAAATGATTTTATAGTATCATAGCGAATTTTCAAACGCTGTGAGCAAGGTGAGGCAGCGGGAACACGTGTTTATAAATCACCAGGTACTGGGGGAAGGATCACCCAGTTGTGCTGCTTTTCTGCCACCAGCAGAGCAGGTATTCACACAGGTTATTTTCACAGTGTCACGCAGAAAACACCTTCATATGTGTGTGTGTGTGTTTGTGTGCATTAAATAATTCCAGAGCATGTGATGACTTGGGTACAGAATCCCAAGCTTTTAAAATCAGCCCTGTGGTGTTTGGTGGCCGTGGCGGCTGACGGCAGGGATTTGGACTAGGACTGGGTAGAGCAGAAATCCTTAATGATTATTTTAGAACAGAAATTTATTGATTTTTGTCCATATTGAAATCAGCTTTATGCTTAAAAGCAAATTCTACACTCTAGGGTTTTTTATTCTTGAAAATTAGCAGTAATTTGCATGATTAAAAAAGGAAGGAACATACATAAAAGCAGTTCTTTTTTTTTTTGACACTTAGGGATTTGCTGTTCTAGCATCGTATTTGTTGTTCGGGTTTTTTATTGCCACTACCACAGGGTATTTCTGCCAGAATTCTTGAATATTATTCCTAGGCACCCTCTTTAATTACATTTCATCTAGTTAGACACTGCTCTGTTGCAGGGGATGGCGTGTTTGGCAATAAAGGCAGAAAACAAAGTAGACTCAGGTGGCCACAGGATTATTAAACAGATTAAACATGTTGACAGCACCACACGGGTAACTGGAAACTCTTCCCTCTCTGGATTTCATTGCTCACAGCCAGACGGCCGTTGTCCGGGGCAATATCCCCTGAAACTCCTGTTCTTAGGATAAATATATTCCTTTCCAAATTACGGTCTTTCCTAGTTATTTAGCTTCATGGTCTAAGTTTTCTAGGGGATATGGTTATCTTAATCTTGTGCTTGGCAAGTGTGGGAATTTTTTAGATCATGCATTCAAATACTTCATATGGCTTCAACTGCTGTACAGCAACACAAATAATAATAAAAAAAATTGAATAGGGAATATGATTATAAACACCCCAAAACAAGTAGCTCTGTTGAGATGCTGTATGGTATATTAAACTGGTTTATTATCCTAAGAAAACACTGGTTTAATGTAATGTTGAGTTTGAGAAAATAATTTCTCCTTGGAGTTAGAAACCACAAGGGGTCAGTAAAGAACAGAGAATGGCTCCCAAAGCCAAAAGCTGGCTCTAGCAAAAGTCCTGAAAGAAACGAAATCATGCAGATTGGTTGCATGCATATATCTAGAAAGATACAAACCCATGAAATTAAACTGTTATTTTGATAAAATTCAGTGTAACGCTTTTGATACAGCTCTTTATTCAAGACTTTTCATTGACACTGATGATCATTTTTCCCCTAATCAAAATATTTAATAATTTGCAGCTGTAGAAGGGAGCGCTGCCTCTGCTCCCCTGTTCATTGCTCACTTCATCTCTGCCTTCAGGTGCCTCATGACTTCTGTAATTACCTGCCTCCATCGTGCTCGGTTTGTGTGCTGGGGGAGAGAATTCCTCCCTGGAAATCTCTGAGTCACTTGAATTATCTCAGGAGATTCGTGAACCTGCAAGGTGCTCGAAGAGGATGGGTTTCAAAGACACAGCTCGTGCTAGGATTAGACAAAATCACCCAGTTTTACTAATCATCCAGAATTCTTTCTGGGACACACCTCTGTTATTTGTAACCCCAGTGAGCTCACAGACACTGATGCCACCGTTCCTACGCGAGGGGCAAAGCCGTGCATGGGGGTGGCCTTCAGGTGTCCTCTGTCCTTGGACACATCGTCTGCAAAAGGGCATTTTTAATCCTTTTTGCATATGGCACCAATATTTTTTTTTAAGGCAAATCCTCTAAAGAAATTTACTGTTATTAACCAAAAGGATACATATGACACAAGTGTAAGGGTAGGAGGAGAGGAAGTGAGGGGAAAAGTAAACTAAATACATAAAATAGTCCACATTTAACTCCCAGGCAGAGTTTTATCATCCTCCCCATTTATATTTTTGTGAAACATCCTGTTTGCCTTCATGCCTTTTTAGTAGCAACAGGAATGGTAAGACTTTTTTCTAGCGGTTTTTCAATAGCTGTCTTAGCCATTGAACTAAAAATGCATTTTACTTCATTTTTGTATAGTTCCTTTTTTACTAATTATGTCATACTTCACCATAGGGATATCACCATCATGAAAATAAATACGAGTGCAGGTTTCTGCTTATTTGTGTATTTTCGGTGTTCTCCTTGCAAGGAAGTTTTGCTGGAATGCAATTTCACCAGGGAATACGTGACTGAAAAACGATCTGTGTAAAGCTCATAAATCTTGGCCCGTGCCAGTGGTCTGGGGCATCTCCCTGGTATCGCAGTCTCGTGTTGGCATCTTCAGTCTGCTGCAGTCCCATCCCAGTGAGCTCCCTTCTAGATGGATATACCTTCATTAGCGCAATACAGCGCTGTGATTTAGTTCTTTAGTTGTTTGTTCTTGAACAATCGGAGTGCACAGTAAGGTGAGGAAAAGCTACGTCTTGGCATCTTCTTCATAAGCATTCGGTAAGCCAAGGAAAGAAGCACAAGAGCCAGAGACTGTGTCTTTTGTTCTGTTTCACAGGGAATGTCATGATAAAGCACCTCCCCAGATGGCTCGGCACGTGTTTTGTAGGGAAACGGGTAAAATGGCCAAGGGAATTCTTCCCCCCATGGACTTGCAAGAGCAAGGACGGGCTCTCAGGCTGGGCCATCCCCTCTCTGGCTGCTCAGTCACCCCCAGCCCCAGCTCCAGCTCCCTCTTTTCTGTGTTGTTTCCATGGCTACAGAACTCGCTGCTAATGAATTACAGTCTTGCATTAGGTTATGGTGTTAAGCTTAAAACTCGGTCTGGTGAAGTATTAGGTCTTGCTGGGGCTTGGAAATGGACTCTTCTCATTTTGAATTCTCAGCATCCTGATAATTAAGTTGTATAAACTAGGAAATTGATAGTCTTCCATAGCATCTATAATTACACAGAATTGGAAATGCAATAATGTAAGAAACAAGCTGCCACAATGATGGAGAACATTTCGGTGAATGGGAGGTTTTTTCCTCCCAATTTTGACTTGAAATTTATTTGGTTTATTTACTTTATTAAAGGCTTGCTAATGGTTCAACCTCTTGATGAACATCCCAATGAGCTTTCATGACTGGAAACCTCAGTGGGGATTTTGTCCTTCCTTGAGACTCAGGTGAATTACTTCACTTTCCTCTTTTTACACCCTTAGTATGAGTTCTGCTAGCTCTGATGGTGACATCTTCTGAGGTTTGTCTGAGATCTGAGCTGCTCTGGTGGGGCTTGGGCAGAGTCCAGGTAGCAACAGACTTAGCTGAGCATTAATTACACATTGCAGCCAAAGCCTCCTGGGCTCTCATAGTGACACTGAGATGTTAATATTAAGGTCGGTCCTTTCCTCGCTCCCCACCACCCATTTTGCCATTTCTTTAGGTGATACACAGAGTGTTACCTGCAGCTCTGCTGTGGGTTAATTTAAGATTTAAGAACAGAAACACTGGGACAAGGGGACTAGCGTGAGGTGGGTTGTTCCATCACCCGGTGACATTTGAAGAGCATGTTGGGATCTGGCAGAGAACCGTTGAGAACTTGTGGCAGCGTGAGAAGCAGGGATGTTGTTAGAGCTTCACAGAGGGGTTGAATCCTGGCAAGAGGACGTTCCTGCTCCAGGGATCTCAAGGAGGTGTTGGGACCCAAGACTGCTCAGGCAGTCCTTGGACTGCTGACCCTCATGCTATCAAAATTGTGATTTTTTGCAACAGACACTGTTGTCACAATGTTCCTTTGGGATTTGTAGCTGAATGGGACTGTATGGGCACAGCAGTGGGTGCTGGGTGGTGAGAGGATGCTGGTGTGGAACGGGAAGCAGGGCTGTGAGTCTCCGGGAGGCTCAGCTGCCGGGAACAGAGCTCTGGGTTTCTCTTCCCGGCGGGTGTCAGTGGAGCCAGTAAGTGGTGGAGGATCAGCCTGCTGTTCCCAGCCAGAAGCTGCACGTGCTGTACGTGTAGATACCTCCACGCATGTCATGGGAATTCAGCATTGTTGTTAAATATCTTTTCATTTTTCACTTTCTCCTCCTGAAATTTTGTTAACGATGTATCTCCCCGCTGGGCATCTGTGAACTTGCTGAGAGCGAGTTGCCTTGACAACTGAGAAACACATCCTCTAGTGAACTGCACATCGCAAGGCCTTTTGTTGGCTTGAATATTTTGTCATGGGAAATATGTAGGTTTGTCCCTTCTGAAGCTGCATTCGGGGGGGGGGGGGGGGGGGTGCCTGCACTTTAGGGCAGTTTTGGAACCCAGCATTCATTTTCCCTTTGGGAACAAAGCCAGTCTTACTGAGCTGAACGTTGCGAACAGCAGCAGGAGAGAATTGATGAAGGTGAGTGATACAAGGTGTTTAACATAACAGAGCTCATTGCCCTAAAGAGACTGAGGGTGGGTGTGTGAATTGTGTAGCTATTCTTTTTAATTCTTCACCAAATTTATTTATTTATTGGCTAATGGGAAAAATGACTGATCGAGCCTTTTTGCTCTGTCATTCTCAAGTTTCTGAACTATAGATAGTAACTGGAGGGCAGAAGAGCCAATGAGCACGTTTATTGTTTTGTCCTATTAGATTGTCTTCGCAATAAAAAATCAGAAAGGTTTGGAAAGACTCAAGGAGAACATTTGCTGTGGTTGAACATTTAGTGCAATAATGGATTCCCTGAATCACTTCCTTTTCTTCTTCACAGTACTCATGAGAGTTTGGAGAAGGCGTTTTTTTCCCCACACCTAATTAAAAGACCAATTGTTACACTTAGATGAAAAAAATAAATAGAACACATTTTTGCTGCAAAACCTGAGATATCTTTTCCAAAAAGCACATACCAAATTCCAAGGGACTCTCCAGGGTAACAGACTGTAGCTTTGTCTAACACTGTGTGAGGAAGGGTGTTTGGGCTGAATGTATAAAGTGTGTCTTACCTGTGGTTTCAGGGTAAAAGAACTGGCCGAGATAAGGTGCGTCCAAACCAGAGGAAGTAAGATGATGTGCATGTCTTGTTTTCTTTTAAGATTAACTCTTCTGCTACCGGTGAGGACTAATTTATCTTTAACATACGGTTTTCCTGGTTTGTTTGCTGCAAGCTGGCTTCATTGTAACAATACTCTGTTTTTATCAAAGCTATTAAGCCCAGCATTCTGAATCCAGGGACTGGAATTGCCATCTTCAACTTGAAAGTTTTCACAGCCAGAAAAAATAAAGATGAATCCAAGTAAGGTTCTACTATTTTCAGCTTTAACCATGGTACAGAGAGGCAAAATATCACGCTCTTTTCCCATAAACTTTTACAAGTCATTTGAATTTATGTCCCTTCTGTGGCTGCAAAACTGTTGTTGCTGTGGGAGTCTGGAAGAGTGTGTTGGTTGCATGGCACTTCCTCTCCGCGGGGCTCAAGGCACATCAAGTGTGAAACTCGCACCAGAGCTCAGCAAAGGCACGGGCCAACATTTCCTCTTCTGCACCTTATGAGAATACACTAACATACCCAGGAATTGCAAGACCCACTTTTGTGCTCTGCCCCTGCAGCTGCTAAAAGATGCATAAGTATTACCAGGCACTGGTCCCTGTATTAGACTAATCTCAAGAAAAGTACTTCTTAGTTGTGAAAGAGTTTGTGAGCCATTGTAAGCAAACTAAGGCTTTCCTGCTATTGTAAGAAAAACAACAACCTTGATGTATAAAATCAATTAAATGGTTTGAACTGGGATATTTGTAATGCTGCAAGGGTGAGTAGGTCCCAAAATAATATAGAACATTTGAAGTAAATTTATTAGAACTGCTTTTTCTGAAATATGCTTTCCTCTAGAGCAGCAGCCAGTGATTCTGGTCAGCTCTTCTTCATTTCAGATCCATCTCTTCGTCTGGTCTAGGTGTTTTCCATATTGTTCCTTTTTCCTAGCTATATTCAGTGGTAAGAAAAGCTGCTTCTCTTCAAGAAACCGAGTTTGTTTTGATAAACAGCTGAGAAAATAAATTTCTTGGGCTGTTTGTAAGGCCTGAAGATAAAATGGTGTCTCTGTGCAAGATGCAGGAAGATCTGGACAGCATTTAACGGTGTCAGCTTTAGGGAACACGATGTCTGTCTGCGGTGTCACATCCGGGTGCCTTGGCCTGTGTGTGTGTGTCTCGGGTGCAATGTCCTGCTCTCCAGGTTTGTGTGTGCAGAGCTCTGTATCATGCATTGCTTTGCTTACACACAGGTTATCTATCCAAGAGAGTCCTGGATCTCTTTATTCCTCTCTGGTTAGTCCTCTTGTTGAAACAGCATTTTTAGGTGCTCTGGAAATCACTTCTGTCCAATACGAGACCTATTTTCAGTGCTGAAGTTGGCCTTAGCAGAGCATAACCCTCAAATAGATTCTCTTCCCTTCCAGTAAGCAGTAAACATGGGCAATCCAGGATGTGGAGGTGATGGTGAAAGTAATGGTGTGTGCTTTTACATTGCAGTTATGCAAAACAAAATGCATCGGGACTATAATGTTTTTTCTACTATATTTATTTTATTGTGCTCCTCTTGTTGACTGTCATTTATCAGTAGTTTTAGTTTGTAGTTCCCTGTCTCAAATATCTGAAATACATAAATTGTTCTTTATGTGAGAAAATAATGTCCCATATGTTGAAGTACTCAAGAAGCTGTAGAAAAGTATTTTTCTAGCAAAATAGCTTTTGAGCAAGTTATTTCCCATGTGGGTCATAACAAAAAATTAAAATTACTGTGCGTGAAGAAAGTTTGCAAGTCCTCACATTGCATAGAACATAATTTCTGCTGAGTGTAGGAACTTCCATGAAGCTTGTACAAGATGATTCTGTTTAGGTTTATACTTCAGGACGAGTTAATTAACATGATGTATACACAGCAGCTACTTCTGAAAGACCACTTAAAGGTACTAGATCTTTCAGGGTTCATTTCTTACTGTCCCATCACAAACTTGGTGGCAGAGGTGGCATCTGTAATGCTTTGATGATGTTTATCTGGTTTTATTTCCATGCCCATAGCCTAATTTTGTTCCAATAGCTATGGAAATTTTTTTTAAGTACTGCTAAGAAGAAGACAAAATGATATATGCCTGAGGGTAAGTCCTAATTGAAACATGTTGCAGAAGTATTTTGGGAAACTCTTAATGATGGATCATCTGTGATATGTTTTGGTTTGGATTATATTGTTTCCTTTTTTTTTTCTCCCCCCCCAGTACATGTTTGCCAGCACTGAAATTCCCACTATATTTTCACTAGGACCTTAAGCCAAAAAGCAGTAAAAGGAATTTACAGGCTAAATGTGCAAAACTTTTCTTGGCATGCTTATGAGCAAATGGAGGGTGGCCTTGCTGAAGGGAAATACAGCCTTTGGTAAGGCTGTGACAATTTGATACGGCCATTAGGCCGTTCCGCTGGGGTCCGTGCACTTCCATTGAGTCAGCCTGGTCCTTCTGCAGCATTTCGTGGATGCCACATTCCTACGTTCTCCTGCACATGGTTTGTAAGAGGGTTCTGTCTGTGCAGGCGCCGGTGCCCGTGGCCCCAGGGCTGCGATACCCGGGACTGTGGCTCCCACTGGCACGGGCCACTCACAGCTGAGTACGGTCCCATCCGCTCCTGCCGGCATCAGCCATCGACCCCAGCCAGATGGCACAGGAGGCACCCGATGTACTTCTTAAAATCTACCATATGAAAAAAAGTACATTAAAAAAAACATTATCAAATTGAGAGCAGCATCTAATTAAAAAATAATAATAATAAATGGAAGCAGAGGAGCGTGTTTCTATATCTCTTAGAACCTGAGTGGTTTCTTGCCAGGATGCAGCGGGGCCTTGGCTTGGTTCTCTAATATTATTTTAAGATGCCGCCTGACAATCTCCGCTGGCGTGTGTTTGACGGGAGCGAGCGCGGTGCTCGCAGCTCGGGGAGCCGGCAGAGGGCACAGGAACCTGCTGATGAATCTGCCACTTGTTTTCTGTTGGAAAAAGTGCTGTTCAGCCCCAACGCTGGGGTTGCAGCGCCAGGGAAGCAGAAAGCACTCCCTGCAAGAAACAAACTGCCTTCGAATAAAATTTCATTTCTGGCTCTGAAAGATATATTTTTCAAACGGGCTGCCGAATACCTACCCAGTGGGTTTGAAATTCAAGAAATAAATCCAGTGTTTTCTATTCAGTGCCTGATTTGGATCTCTGTTACTTGGTGAAAAAGCGGATATTGAAATTGCTTCTTTTATCTTGCATGCAAATCTTTTATCTGAGACCCCATAAGCGCAAGACCTGGCCAGCAAAGCCACTCCTTCAAACCAAGTCTTCATCTTCTACAAATAAAGGATATTAGGGTTGTTCTTCTTTCACTTGTTTTGCTTGTGGCTCAGTCTTATGTTGTGGCCTTGAAAGGATCTTTGTCCCAACACAGATCTCCGTGACAGACACTGGATCTGTCCCAGCAGCCGGCTCGGCTGAGGGCCATCCCTTGCGGAACTGGGCATTCAGGCTGATGCCCAGGACTGGCTCTTCCTAAACATTTGCCCAGCACAGGGTGATCAGCATCCCCAAGCACTGCTCCCATGGAAGCAATAATAGAGGTGGAAGCAATTCCATGTTTTAGGCTGTATCACAGTTAAAAAGAGAGATCAAAACGGCCAAAATTCCCATCCCTCTGGCCGGGTATAAGACCTTCTGCATTTATGAAGTTGTAGGAGAAATCCAATCTGAATATGCTTTTCAAGTGACGTGGTTATTTTATCAGAGGTTTACTTGCCTGCAGGAGTTCAGGGCTGGAGTCTATGAACTGAGTCATCCCTTTCAGTTTTACGGTTTTAAATGTATCTGGGGAGGAGAAAGTTTGTATTTTCCAGTTTCCAGTGAGGCTGCCAAAGGTATATGCCAGGCCAACCTTTTAAGGTGATTCATTATGTGATTTGAATAAACTTAAATTTCTGTAAATTTTTTTTCTGTAAAACAGTGATAAAATGCAAATGCTGTCTTTTTGCAGTGCAGTGAGAAAAGCAGTTTTCCTTAAATGTCAAGCGTATGTCCGTGGTGCAAAGTAAATTAGCCATGTTAGAGGTTATTTACCAAACCAACACACTAAATAGATGGGGAAAATATTATTAAACTTTGTTGGCTTTGCTTCTGCTGGTATATGGGATTATTTTGAGGGGAAAAAAAAGAGGGATATGATGTTGTAGCCTGCATTATCTTTTGGTGAGTCTTACTTTTTTCTCTTCTATTAACTCTGAGACTGGAAATGCAACTTACTTGAGCAATTAGATGGTGTCTCACGTGCAACACTGAGACTGTTGCAACCTTCTGCAAACCAGACTGTCTGGCCAAGGCAGAGCCTTTGTATGTAATATTTCCCTTCCTCCCTTTTCCAGATCAACACTTGATTGAAAATCAAAGTTGATTGTGTCGCTAGTTTGAAAGTGGCCGTGTTCATCTGCATTAATTCTCACGTGTTGTGGTTTGTGTTTAATGCAGGTTATTTTTCTTAATGCATGTCAAAGATTTCCTAACTCTTGCTATGCAGTGACTTTAAGAACTACATCTTGAAAGAGAACTTACTGAAGAGACTGTTTATATCTTAAAATACCCTATGTAGATTATAGCATGATATTTTTTAAAAGCATTTTTTATATTTCAAAATAAAACCACCAAGTTAGCCTGCTTTTGGCATGAAAACAAGTGATTTTTTTTTCCTTTGGCTTTGGTTTTTGCTTTGGTTTTGCTCTTCTAACCAGATAAGTGTATCTGCTTTTATCTGGTTATACACGAACACAGTTTTCTACTTTAATTCACTCAGTAATGTCAAAACTATTGTTGGAATGAGTCTTGGAGGTTGTGTCTGTGCAGATTTTGTTATGCAGCCTTTCTCCTGGGAATGCTGCCTCAGATATGGTCATCTCCAGTTCTAACCTTCACCCAGTGATCCATTCTGCCAAGAAAAGGGGCTGCTCTTCTTACTTTCCTGTTTTTGTGTGTGTATGTGTGTGTATGTTCTTCAGAAAGCCAAACTTGGGCCAGCTGGTAACAAAGTCATTACTCCAACAGAAGACAAGAACTCGAGTGTGCCGTCCAACAACCTGGACAGGGTGAAGCTGACAGATTTCAACTTTCTCATGGTTCTTGGAAAGGGGAGCTTTGGGAAGGTAGGAATTCCTGATAACTATTCCACTCACATGCTTGCTTTCTTTCTTTTTTTTTTTTTTTCTTTGAATGAATGAATGAATGAATGAATAATTCTCTAAGGAGCAAAATCCAGAGTCAAAAGGGTGTGCATTTTTGAGGGAGGATTTTTTACCATGGAGTAGAGTGATTCCCCGAGGACTAGCAGGTGTCAGTCATGAATGGCAGTTTTCTTGAAAAAATAAAAATAGTGACATAAACTTCGGACTGTTGGGCAGGAGGTAAAAAGCAGGTGCTGACTTTTAGATCCTCATTTCTTGGCAGTTTCAAGGAAGTTAAGTTTACTTTTCTGGCTTTACTGCCTAGATCACTCTGCCAGTTCTGGAAGTCACCAACATCAGTAAGGCTAAATATTGGGAAAAAACAGAAATAGTGTATATATGTATATTTGAAATCTGTTAGTCAGAAGAATGGACTGCTATTTTTCTGTCTGTTTGAACAACCATTTATATGATAAAGTGCCCTTCACTGAAGAAGTCCCCCAGGACTCAACATTTTATCAGCCCTTTGGCAACGTGCCTGCGATTAACCAGAGGGTTTTGGCACAGGCCTTGTCTGAAAATGACTGGTGCAGCTCCTTGCAGTGGGTGAGTAATGAGGATATTTTTGGAGTTTTGATCAGGTTAGTCTATACCAATAAAAGGAGAAGCTGGATTGCCATCTGTACGAATCTTCGGGCGTATGAGTCACCTCCCCTCCTTGGCAGGCAGGAAGATTTTCACCCTGTTGTTTCTCTTTGCACAGGTGATGCTGGCAGACAGGAAGGGGACAGAGGAGCTCTATGCAATCAAAATACTGAAAAAAGATGTGGTGATTCAGGATGATGATGTTGAATGTACAATGGTTGAAAAACGAGTCCTGGCACTGCAAGATAAACCACCATTCCTGACACAGCTTCACTCTTGCTTCCAAACAGTTGTACGTGAGCTCTGTCTTTCTTGCCACCCTGATGTTTTCTATACCCCATGGTCAATAACCACAATTATTATCTAAACCATTTATCGTAGCTTCTGCACATGGAAAATGGTGAGGAGTTGTACACCCTGACACTAGCGAAGCAGCTCCAAATGTTCCCACCTCAGCAGAGGTCTTCATTCACAAGAAACCACGGTTCTTCTTGCTTCACCTTGTAGCTCTCTTATGATAGTGGCCTTCAAATAGTGCCCCAGGACTGGGTTGTTGCTCAATGAATTGATAAAAGGACATACGAGGTTGTTTTTTCACTTGAAGCTTTTACGTCTTACATTGCTGGTGGTTTTTAATCTAAGATCAAGCAAACAAACAACAGGCAATCAGTTTGAGGTAATAACATTGCAATATTCCACAAACAAGCCACGTCATCCTGACACCATTTCATGGCATAATTGTCTGTGGTGTTAGAGGCATTTTCGGACTCTCTTTAATGTCTACAAATCTCTGAGTGGAAAATGGCCTGAATGCAACAGATTTGCAGACATAATTAATCACGCTAAAACATGAATATAGGGACTATTGCCCTTGGTAATCCTTTCTAAAATCTATTTTTCCTGCCTCTACTTACATTATGAAGATTGTTGTAGTAAGCTGAGAGGTTCCTGTGAGAAATAGACTTCTATCTCCCTCTAATTCTTTATCTTTGTATAACTTCATTAGTAAACAAAAACTTATTGTCATCAGTAAATGAAAAACCATTTTTTTAATCTTATCTTTCTTTTGAGCAAACACATTTTAAATGTAAAATATTAAAGGTACAAATGTCTAGTGTTTTCTGGGTAAGGGGAATGGAGGAAAAAAGTTGGGGGTTTTAGTATTTACAGTATAATCATTTTTTTCTTTTATCATTTACAAGAGCAGTGGAGCTATGTAAGGCATAGATAAATCATTAACACCTTTGCCTAATTTACTTGATGTTTTCCTCAGAGTTAAGTGGTTTGCACTCGGTGCTATGAAATATTCTTGAGGATTAATATTAGCTGCAAAAATGAGAAATCCTGTATTAAGGAGAAGAAAAGGCATAAACTGTGTGGCCATAGGAAAAATTGATTATTTTTGCCGGTACCTTTAGCTGCAGGCTTCTGTTGCCATGGATTTTACAATAAGACAACTCGTATAAAAATCTGAATTTCGTAAGTCTGATCTGGCCAATTAAACATTTTGCCCTTGGTTTGTCTGTTGGACCCAGCTTAGGAAATCACATCTTTTAAATGTATGCTGGTGTTCGGAAATCTTAGTTAATGGATGATCGGAGACTTTTTTTGCAATCAGTGTTGAAAGAAAGATTGAACTAGAGCATCTTAGTAATAAGTCTCTTTCCCATCAGAATTTTCTACAAATACTTCAGAATAATATTTCTTTCCAAAATAACTAAAGGAAAATCAGAGGGAGCCAAAAATATGTCTTGCGTAATCGGTAGAAAGACTATTAATGTACCTTAGATGCTGTCAGGAGCATGTTGCCCACCAGAATCCTAAATGTTAGGTGGTCAGAATTACCCATCCTAAATAAAAGAGCTTTGTAGAGTGTAAACAATGTGCTCTTAGTGGAGCACTTGGAAGAGCTCAGTTTGAGTCCTCTGAAAACTGGGGAACAGACCTAGAGCTTTAAGCCTTACTGTCTGAAGATCACTGGGTGCGAAAATACTGCTCAGGTGCAGTTAAATATGTTGTGGACATGTTTGATTTGAGATAATTGGATGTGGCCTTTAGAAGTCACTGTGCAAGAAAAAATCTCCCTCCAAAATACCTTATTGCCTCTGGCTGAAATATTTGCTGAGGTGAAATTAATTTAGTGTCACCTGTAAAGGTTGTAGATGCTTTTGTAAACCCTACAAATACTTTTCTTTACCTCTTTCTAATAATCAAAAAATATTTTTTAATACCTCCCATCTTTCAAAGGAAAACTTATGAGGAAGGATTAGAAGTGGCCTCAGAACAAGAATTTTCATCCATCTTTAAGGGTTTTTTATGTTTATTTTTAGACAGACAGATTTTTCAGACAGAACTATATGTGAATAATTATGGGAACCATTGTAGACAAATAATACATAAAAATGCATCACTAAAATTGGCAAATGTAGACAGATCCCATCAGTCATTTACTCTTGCAGGTTTTACAAAACATTCCACTTCCATTTCCTGATCTATCAATTTTGCCAGAATGTACAACCAGTCCTAATAATCTTAAAAGCTTTATAATGACATATTAGTGATTTTCTGGCTGATCAATGCATATCTGATATTTTCTCTAATGTATTTATGTCCGCTTTAATACTTTATCCTAGGACCGTCTGTATTTTGTTATGGAGTATGTGAATGGTGGTGATCTCATGTACCACATTCAGCAAGTAGGAAAATTTAAGGAGCCACAAGCAGTGTGAGTGTTTACTTTTATATATTTAAATCACATCATCATCTTAATTTTACGCTGTAAGAGGATTAAGTTTCTTTATCACACTATCTCGCAGCATCTTCCCAGGTTCAGTCTGACATCTAGACTGGCCTCGTTTGATTGTGGTTTTTAAGGCCCGAGAGCTGAAGTTTGTTTTGAAAATATTGTTTGCACACGTAGACCAAAGGTAGCAGTGCCTTTTTGTTCAAATATACAGCAGGAACAAAGGCACACGATGCCTACTTGAAAGGTGCCAAGAATTTAAACAAGGCAACAGGAAATTAAAGATGTGACTTGGTATTCTGGTGTTGTTTTTAAGAGCAAATATGAAAAAGTGAGTAGAACATTTCAGTCTGAATTAACATTATAGGGAAAGACAATACAAATAGTCTCAGCATTGCAATATAAATTATAGTTTGTACAAGATAAATTCAGTGTACAGCTTATAAGAATTTCTGTGATCCTACTTTTTTATAGAAGTTTTATTTGTAAGGATTTAATAAATGATTAGAAGTTGTTTATGTACATGATCCCTGTTAGGTAATGTACATCTGGCATGTCAGTGAGCAACTGATAATGATCTGTAGCATATTCAAACGTGAATAGATCCATCAGCACCATTTTAGTCATGGTTCAAATATCTCATCATCATTTATTAGTGTTTGGTAAATCATTTACCAAGGAGACTTTAAGATCAAGTGTGACTGACTGGTTTAAGAATTCAGCTAGAATAACTTCGTGTTTCGATTTAAGTAATCAGGGCTTGTTGAAATGAGAGTCCTTCTAGATGTCGGTATTTGAGATATAGAACAAAATTTCAACAACATGCTGAATAAAAACTAGATGGTGTCACATCATCCATGACTCCCAGCTAATGTAACTTGCCAGCACTCGTTGAAAATTCTGGTGTTTCATGACAGCTTACGCCTGTGGAGCATCTTCAGGCACACGTGTTCCCAACACCTCTCAGTGTTTGGGAGAGCTGAAGCTCTCCCTTCCCTTCTGCCAGCCTTAAAATTAATCTTACCTTTAAATAATCCTCTTGCATATAATTTGCACAGTTCCACAGCAACTGACTTGAAACATCCATCAATATAATGTATCCTTTAACTACCTTCAGCAATTACATTTTATATGGAAATCATTTGAACTAGCCTTATGTAATTAATCCATTAACAGCCTGTATAAAGGAATACTATTTCTGCAAATTATTTCATGCCGTATGAATTGCAATGTAAATTGAGCTGCCTCCTGAATTCAGCATTGATATGTGATTAGAGATAATGACCTTTGCAGACGGAGTCACATCAGTGCAGTAAAATGCTGGGGTCCAGCTGCACCATGTTTTGTGGTCTAGGGAGACATTTTCTGTTTGGGTTTTTTTTTAATTCTGTGTTGTCATTAAATACTCAAAATATCTGTTAAAGTCAAATTGAAGTAAGGTGTCTGTTATGTCTGTAATGCCTGTAATATATATCTTTTTATACTTTAATATATATATACACTATACATATTATATACTTTATATGCTATTCTACTGTCATTTGTTACCATGATGCATTTCCAAAATAGTTTGTCAGAAGGAAATCATGAAGCAATAAGAAAACTGTTGGGTTTTTTTCATACAGGTTCTATGCAGCCGAGATCTCAGTTGGGTTATTCTTTCTCCATAACAGAGGGATTATTTATAGGTGAGTATAATCTGACATAAGTAATTTCTGAATTTTAAAATCCTGAAAGGATCTATTTCTTTAATGTTTCAGTGCATTTTAAAAACATTTTGTAAAAAGCAATCACTGTAGTGTTCATTTTGTTGTGTTGGTGTCTGTAAAGCAAAGCCACTGCTTCACCTGAGCTTTTCTGACATCTGTGCTCTGCTTAACTCCACATGAAAATGTGAAATACTACCTTCTGCATTCCAATGTGATACTTCATTCTTTTACACCTTCAGAATCTCGGTGTGAGTGTGTTCATGGCCATATGCATCCATCCTTTAACTGTCCAATTTCAGCGCTCCCTGCAGTGAGGTGCCCGACTCCCTCCGGGCTGCAGGCTGCCCTGCCTGTCCCCTCTGCCCCCCAGGTAGTGCACATCCTCCTCACCTAGACCCAGAAGTAGAGAAATTGGCCCTAGTTGATCCTAAACATTAACATTAAATTGCTGTGATTCTTCACAGAGATCTGAAATTAGATAATGTGATGTTGGATTCAGAAGGACACATTAAAATTGCTGATTTTGGAATGTGCAAAGAACACATGTTAGATGGAGTAACAACCAGGACCTTCTGTGGCACTCCAGACTACATTGCACCAGAGGTAAATATTTACCATTTCAAGAACCTTTTAGTCTCAAATGAAAATTGTCCCTATGCACGTTTTACACCACCAAGTTTGGACAGCTCTAACTCTGGACACTCTATGGATGGTACCATCTATGCTTCTGCAGGTATATTGAATAACTTTGTGAATTAATACAACATTATCAATAAGCCTTCACTGTTTCAAAAAATATCTAGTTGATTGCAAACCTCACTTGTCATGGTGTGACAAGTCCTCAAGCACTGATAGTGCTTGAGGGTTTGAAGCTTTTGACTCACCTCCCTGCAAAACTACCACAGCCTTTTCTGGGCCACGACTTAGGAATGGTACAGGGGTGTCCTGAGTTACTGCTTCAATCTCAGGAAAGCTCCAGTCACTGAATGCCTCAGCTAACTAAGCTGTAAGATGAGGGCTTGAATGGAGTTGGCATAATAAATCCATAATTTGCCTCGAGTTTTCTGTGACGTGGCGATACCTGGGCAGCATTCAAGCCACTGAAAATCACACTCAGAGACAAACGTGACAGCGGTGTCTCTAAAATGCAGGTGTGTTCAGGAGAAACACAGCTCTGCTTTAAAGCATTGTGATAAGTACGAGCTTAGAGTGAAGGTCTTCAGCCTGTGTGAGATTTGTGTTTCAGTAATTTAGGTATAAAACATTAAAAACAAGCACATGTGGTGATTTGGAAATGAGTCAAGTATATGATGAAGATTAAAATCTGGTATTTGTGCCTACTGAGATTTCAGAAATCTTGATTTGTTTGGCTGAGAATTTGGTGCAAGATGCTGTGTCTGATCCCAGAGACTCAGTGCTTCACCGAGAGCTGGGCGAGAGGCAGCTTGGGATGGAACGTTTCTGGCTGTAACTCAGTGTTTGTTGGAATATGGGAGATTTATACATGGGCAAGTAAATTAGTGTCTAAGGTGAATTTTGGCAAATCTGTGTAACTGGAATGAAAAATAGTTTGTTTATTTCCAGTTGCTAATTCATGCTTTTCAGAGTGAAATACTGTGTATTATAAAACCTTGTTTTTTCACAAATTGCTGTTGGTTGCAGCAGGATATCAGAACACCCAGAGCCGTATTTCATTTGCTCCTGTCAAAACATAAATGAAGCCAGTATTGCAAATTAAAAATTGTCCTTTCTGCGGTAACAGTCTTGTGCCAGATAATACCAAAGAATGTGTTGTTGGTGCCAAAACACTCAATATGGCTCAGTGCTGGAATGATTTGTTTTACTTTACTTGGAAATTTCATATAAAGAAATAAACCTTTTACCAAAACATTCCATAACTGGGAGGAAGTTGGTCTTTCTATTATCTTACAATCAGACTTTTTTTTTTCTTTTCTTCCTGAAGATATTATTGTGACTGACAAATTGCTAACTAGGTCTGTGCTAAACTTCAAAGTAAGGTTCACATTCTGCTTGCAGGAACATTTTAGCATGTTTCCATGGGCTAAAATTTATAAATTTATAATAGATTATAACAAGGATGCATTTGCATGGTACCATTCCCCACTGGGTGGAGAGAAATGAGCTAAATCTGAATAAACTGCTGAAGGTATCTGAGTAGTCCTGTGAGCATTTGTCTCTCAAACACAGAGCACCAGCATTTGGGAAATAATGCTGTGGGTACACTGGGGTCTGCAGGAGCTCATGCTGCCTCTACGTGAGCTACCCACAGACCCAGTTGAGAGGTAACACGGCTGGAAGGACCATCCAGGGACATCTCAGCTGACTTCACATGTGTGATCTCTGGACAGAGAAGCAGGGGAATATGGTGCTGCATTCCACAGAGCGGGTTTGCACACTTGGGTGTACTATAAAATAATGATTTCCTTTTTTAATGACTGGGAAAGTTAGCAGTTGTTATTACTGAGGTGCATAATGCACTGGAATTACTATTCATTTTCTTATCCTCTGCAATTTGAGAAATGTGCAGAGGTTAAACTGGTAGAATCCCAGGTTTGACAACTTCTGTCAAGCAGAAAGTGATTGTCTGGTACAGAATATTTATTGATGCACTGAACTTAAATATTTGTGGTCAAAGTGGCAAAATAGCCATGAAATCAATTAATAGTTTGTATCTCCTTGACCAGTCAGGAGAGACAGGAGGAGATGGATGTGCAGAGGATTAGTGGGACAGGATTCTGCCAGCAGAGCCCTTGGCAGAGGGATGAACCCCGCTGTCAGCAGCCCTACAGCACCCAGGGCACTGACTTGGAATTGCAGAAGAATTTAAATTATAAACTCCGTTCCCTTTCTTCTCCGTTTGATAGCCTCAAAACTCTTAAGTTCTAACCTTGCATTTTTTGGGATTATGGGAGGTTGACAGGTATTAGAAAGGTTTGGAAAGTGTTCATTTGACTGTTTCTTGTACTAGTAATATTTATTTCTTTTAATAACTGAGTTTTAACTTTTCCAGCAGACAGAAGATATGTTCACAAAAGACTTTCTTTTGCCTCTGGGATATAATCTTTTCATCCCAACTGGTACCAGCTGCAAGCTGCAATGATCTAAACATTCCTACAAATTGCTGGTATTAATCTCTGTGTCCTGCTCTTAACCAAGCCTTCCTTGGAGGCAAAACAAAACAAAAAGGGAAAAAAAGCAACCAACATTCCTTTGCCAATTTGGCTCGATGAGAGGAATTCCTCCTGAGCTCTGAAATCCATGGAACCTGAAAAGTCAGACCTCTTAAAATGTAGTAATGGAGAGGGAAAACGGAACATTTAAATGCAAAAGGAGATGAAAAAGGCAATAATTTAAATGAATAATGGAGAAGGAGGGGAAGGGAAGGGCCCTATCAACTTTCCACTACTCCCTGTCCGGTAGAAAGCAGAGATCAGAGCTGGAGGAGGGTACAGGTCTTCATTTCTAGGCACATGAACTCCCTCACTGCTCTGTGGATCTGGTCTGCACACTGCAGTGGAATAGATCATATTAATATACCCCTCTGTTCTAAAAGATATCAGAATTTGTACATGCAGATAGAATTGTTTTGGCAGCTGCTACAAGGCAGCCAGTGGTGGCTTTGAGTGCAGCAGCTGGTAGGTAATACATGATGATTTCTGGGTGAGGAGGAGGGAACTACTGAAAATACAACATTTAGAACTTGCTGACTTTGTACCAATGCCTACTTGACTGTATATTGAAAACTCATCTGCTTCCTCCCACATGTAATTCCTTCCTTGGAGTGAGCGTTCTTTCCTCTCGTTTACATTTTCCAATTAGTGCTTTGAATAGCTCCCACTATGATGAGGGTCACCGCCGGGTTCTGCGTGTGACACACAGGTTGGTGAATGAAAGTGGTAGATTGCTTTCCTGTGTCACTTGTATCCTGCCCTTACCAGGATTAAACTGGTGGTTCAAATTGGGTGTATTTAATTAGGATTAAAGTAAAAAACTTCTTGTGTACAACAGCAGACATTGACAGTACCTCCTTTTCCTACAGTGTATAGGTTCAATGAAAAAAGTGTTTTCATTGCATTTGCAGTGGGACTTTCCTGCAGTGGGACCTTTACAGCCCCAGTGGAACTTTATGTCCCTATTTAGTTCTCAAATCCCACTATCATCATGGGACTGGCTCAGGGTGTGCCTGCAGGGAGGGGGCACAGCTCTGCTTCTCAGGTGCTTCTGCTGATGTTGACATGTGGTGTCACACAGGACAAAAATTTTAGTGACTCTGACCATGTTTTAGGTTAAATGTGTGAGCTTTTTTCATGTCAATTCTGTCTCTCTTGATTCTGCTTGATATTCTCTCACAAAGGCAGATTTAATTGGGACAGATTAGATTTGCTGATGAGAATGCTATTTAGAGAGCAATCCGGTCTTGACTCACCTCTTGCTGGATAAACAAACAGCGGCACTGAGTCCGTGCTCTGTCCCATCTGTCACGTTACGACATTTCAGTGCCGTATTTAAAAGAGTTCCTCTCTTCAGCACTCCCATCAAGCTCTCTTTCTAACTCCTATGGATTCATCTTCTTCTCATTTGCTAATTGAAATAATCTGTTCCTACCAAAATCACTTACATGAAGCACACTTACTGTACAAAATGTTCTGCCTTTATAAATTAATGACCTCCTGAAAAATATCCCTTTTTTTTTTTTCCCCTGGTAAAATACTCTTTTCCATAAGGCAAGGAGAGATTGTTGGAGAAGGGGTGAGGATTAAATGTTTTATCATTTTCTGTGTGTAAAAGCCACTATTATTTTTTTGATAAAATTTCCAAAGTGTTTGGTCTTTCACGAAGCAACATTGATTCCAGCAGAGCTCTGAGAACTTACTGCTGACAGAAATTAAAGAGAGACTAATCAAGTAGGTCAAGCACCGTAACATGAAATGAATGTTCCAAATATATATTTTAAAGCCTATATTACTGCTAAAAGACAACTAATAAATACTGCCTTAGTGTAGGACCTTCCAGCTGAGAATCTTGTTATTACCTTTGGTTGTGTAATATATTTCAAAGTGCGATTGATTTTGAAATCCTTTGCTCAGAAACATTGCAGTAATTTTTAATTCATGTACTGCTGTTATCCCGGTGAAGAACGTGTATTCACAGGGAGACTCTAATTTTATTTAGCAGCCAGGCAGCCCTGCTTGATTGAACTGGTGACTCAGTATTTTCCTGAGAAACTACACAACTTGCCAGTTCAACTTCTCCGTCAGAGGACTAAAAAATCTAGAATACGTGATGTGTACTTGTCTTAGCAGTTTGTTTCACAAAGAACAAAACCACATGCAACCAGGAAAATAAATGCAAGCCCATCTGGAGCAGTGAGTGCTTCAGTTCCCTGCTTGTCCCAGGGGAGCGGTGGCGCTGGGGCTGGGGGCTCCAGTGCTGGGACATCCCTCATCCCTTCACAAGTCACAGTCTCCCTTCACAGTTATTTCAGAGACCTGAAAGAACAACTGCACCTCAGACCTCCTCTATAGCCTGCCCAAATGCATCTCTTAAATAAATTAACACTAATCTCTGAAGAGGCCTCGATGAGAGAAAAGGACGCAGGAGGGGACCTGTGTGCCGATGGCACTTGCAGCCTTTCGCTGTGTCAGAATTCAGTTTGTGTCTCTGAGGGTCAGATGTGAACCCAGAGGATGCAAAACACTTGACATTTCCATTAGGCTCAACAGCAGAAACCCCGTTCTTTTTGGTGTAGTTGGCATCTAGTGTCATGCTAAGAGTATCTTAATCCACTTGGGAAAATGTAACTGAGCTCTTCAGAGCTTTGCTCTTTTCCTAAATTTTTATTCCTTTTACAGTAGAACAAAAATACAAATACTGAAAAGAACAGCTTAATTATCTGTAAGTTAAGTGGGGCTCACAATTTCCAGCTTTGACATAAATGGACGAATAACATTTTTGCCTTGTCTCCTACATCCTGCTGCTGTACTTCCTCCTTTGCCTTCAAATGCACATCCCAGGGTCTCCAAAGAGCTGCCTTTCCCTGGATACTGGAGTGCCAAAAGGCAGTGCTGGCTTCAGACTAACGTTTGCAAAAGAATCCAACTCCCACAGAAACCAGGGATTAGCTGGAGCGGGGATTGCAGGATTCACTTTCTGGGCTTTTTCAAGGAAATATGTTCGTCTGTGTATGTCACTGTTTATCTAATATGTCACAGGACTAGGTGTTAGTTAATATATGGGGTTTTTTCATTGTTTGTTTGTTGGGTTTNCTGGTGGGCGTATGGAGTGCTGCTTTATGAGATGTTAGCTGGCCAGGTAAGAGCTACCTCCCTGCTCCTCCTGCCTCACCTCCTCCTGCCTCCCCAGCCCTGCTCTGTTTCCAGGCTCCCTGCAGGGTTAGACCCTTAGGGGACAAGGCCAGGGCCTTTCTTACTGGCATTAATCTCCTTGTACTCTCCACTGAGGATGTACTTAGGCTTCAAGCTCTTTATATTGCACCCACATAATCAAGCCCTGCCTTTGAATACGGCTTCTTTGTACTGTAATAATGTTATAAATAGCCATCTTCAAAATTGAATGGGAGACACTTGAGCAGGAAAATGCATGTCAAATGGAAGAAATGCCATTTAGTAGTTTGAAACCTCAGGGAAACATAATAAGAGTGTGTATATGCTCTGCATTGCAGTTAAGTCACAAGAATACAGTTGTTGTACTGCATGTCCTAGGGGTAAAGTATGGGTCTCGCCCCCTGAAATATGCTCAGTTACAGACCCCTTATTCTGCACAGTTAATGAGACGCTGCTCTCTGTGAGTCACTCAGGTGGAAAAGCAACACTGTGCTTCAGTAAATGGTGGATAACTACCAACTTTAAGAAATTCTATTAGTCCTGAGTTGGAAAAGATTTCTGCGGGTGACTTTCAAAGAGTCTTACTAAAGGCATGCATTTCCTAAGCTTAAAACATACATTTTTAACAAATGCCTTTAATAGTTTCTCTACTAAATTCCAGTCGACATTTTAAAAGTTTTTAAAGTGTAGCAATTGCAGTTGTTAGCATTTGCAGTCTGCATTGCAAATATTAGGTGTCTGAATGCTTTTGAGAAAATGAGATGTACCATTGGCCAAGTCTTGCACAGAGTCCGTATCCTGGGGACTCACCCACAGGCACTTTCCTCATCACCTCTATTTAAAAATCAAATGCAGCCCTTGGTTGTGGTACATTCTGCCCTTCACAGAAACAGAGTTCACAGCCATGTCTTGTAAAACAAACTGGATTTTAACTGGAATTACGTGAGGAATGGATATACCTTAACACAAGGTAATTGAAAATTACGGTCTCTGAACTTCACCCTTTGAAGTATTTTGGCTGTCTGGTGCACAGCAGCTTTAAAAACTGATTGAAGATGATGGTCCTGCACACGTTTCATTAACCTGGCTGCCATGCTGGGGGCAGAAATGAACTTTTCCCCTGGATTTCTACCTGAGTGATAAACACTGAACTTCTGGGTCAGAAGATCCCAAGCTGCAGATGGCTGGGCATTTGCTGTATATTCCCGGGCAAGGACCACTGCTCCATACTCATCTCTTTGGGCACCACTGACTGACTGGAGACAGGATGCTGGGCTGGATGGACCTTTTCTGACCTGTTGGGGCCATAGTATTGTCATGCCATTTCATAAAAAGCGGCTAATTTTTTAAAAATCCCTAAGAGCAGTAAGTAACTTACCTGTGATTTATTTTCAACAGCCTCCATTTGATGGCGAAGATGAAGATGAACTTTTCCAGTCCATAATGGAGCATAATGTTTCCTATCCAAAATCCCTGTCCAAGGAAGCTGTCTCCATCTGCAAGGGGGTGAGATAGATGCTTCTTTATCATTAAGTTCCTTTTTGGCAGTCCTTGTGAATACTAAATCTGTCTGGCTTTGATATGGCACTGGAGTATTTTTACGTGCAACTCCTGTCAGGCCGTGCTGAGCTGAATCGTGCTGAAGCGCTCATCGCCGGGTGCCGCTGATGAGTATTCAGCTCTTCAAACTGTGCCCGCCTGCTTTATGGTAAGAACAAATGTCACAATCAGTAGCTGCCAAATCCAAAGCAGAATTTATAAACAGGACGATGGTGTGAAATGCCCTCAGCCCCCTTTCCTCTCAGCCCTCGGCAGCACAACCCGGGCCGTGCAGGGCGAGGGGATTTCTCAGCTGGGATGGGTACGAGGTGCTCCAGCGAGCCCTCAGCCCCCTGTGCCTCATGGCAGCAGCAGGGCAGCAGGGTCAGAGCAAATCCTTTTAAATGTGGGTAAAGGTGAGCTCATGTGGAGTCTGTAGTGAAAATGCAAGGAAACTGTGGGGAAGCACTGACCCAGTGGTAACCGGTGTGGCCTAAAATTTATCTTAGATTCCTAGTTAATTTAATTTAGATTTATTTTTTTTTAGGCAAAGAATAGATTTTACTTCCAGGGATTAGCTCTGGAAGCAAAAATTAATTTGACTTTCCTTTGACTCCATGTGATTCCCTAGAGTACTGTCATCTGTGGCTTTTCCAAACCACCTTCTATAAAGCGCTATTTGGTGTCTCACTTGCACTGATAAAATATCACTGCACTTAGTGCCAGTTAATTTGGTATTTACTTTCATCCTTGGCTTTGCAATCATTTATGAAGTCTAGTACATGAGCTGGATTTTAATCCCTTAAGGAAAAATCAGGAAGAAAAGGAGAATCTGTTTAGGACAAGGTATAAGGAAAGACCACTCTGATTTTGGAGCCTATCCTGGTGTAGATGTGCTGGCCAACAAAAACAAAACATGATGTAATTTTGTAAAGTACATGCAGATTGATGCCTTGTCGTGAAAATCAATATTCAAACAGCACAGTTTGAACTTGATCTAATTACCGTGTTTTCAGCTCTCCCGCCTGCTGCCGTTCAGGTAGGTGCTAATGCAAAGGGAGGTCAGAAAGGTCAAATTGCCTTGTGCCAGGAGGTTTAAGGTCGAGTCTCTGTGATAATAACATGCTCATCGTTTCTATTAAACTAACAAATTAATCCCAGATTTCAGCGAGCACTGTGCCTGAGTGAGGAAGTCAATATGAGAAGGCTTCTGAACCTTGTAGTCAGCAGTAGCTCAGCGATCCAGCGATGGCCAGGCACCATCGGGCACGGCCAACGTGCTCTTGAAATGGAATCATCTGCTTGACACCTATTCCCCTGGCTCAGAGTTTGCTGGGATTGGTAAATGCAGAAACTTCACAATTACATCTGCTAGAATTCATTCATTTTTTTTACATCACCTGCTGTTAAAGCAAGGGGTTTATAAAGGTAACAAAAATGGGAGAGTTGCTGGTCTCAGGCTGTGATTCCTATCCCAGCTACTGCCAACTTCCCAAAGTCTGCTTAGAGGTACATTTATTTTAGGTTCAAAACTGGAATGGGATCAACTCAACATTTGGAGGGAGACTAAAGCAGTACAGCTGATGTTTTAAAAAGATATGTTGAGGTATCACTCCCAGCATTATATTAATCATTTATAATTTGTAGAAGAGCCTTAAGAAGTCCCCACAATACTGTAACTGAGAGTTGAAGGCTGCATTGCTCAGTTCCTGATGTACATATCAATTGAAAAGATTTTGAAGAGCTTGTTAATTCAGAGGCATATTCCTGTCTCCAGGCATGCAATGCTGGTAGGTTTGGGTTGTTTTTCTTCCCCAAGTCTGCTTAATCTGTGCAGCTGGGTATGGTATTGACCAAGATGTCATTAAGGATGCAAGGGAGGAAACGCCGATTAGATATTGTCAGCTGGGTGCCAAGAAATTGTAGGCTCTGTAATGAGATGTCTTGAACAAGCCCAGAAAAATGAAAGAGGGGGGTTGTACTTCATACAGCTTTAGTATATTGGAATTTATTAAGTTTAATTGATTGTTGAGGTAGGGCAGAAGCTGTTCTGGAGATTTATAAGACTGATCTGAAAGACCAAAGGTGAAATTCAGGACCGAGTCATGAACTAATATGATGGCAGTGTGCCCCGGGCACCGCCTGCCCACCCACACCTCCAGCGGCAACCTCTGCCCAGTGGGAAAAGGTTCTCAAGTGCAACCCTCACTTTTGCTGCTGATGTGCTGTCTCCAGTACATGAACAAAAAACCTAATCTTTGAAAAATTAATTTGAGCTTTTCAAAACAATTTTATTAGCAGCTTGCATCTTCAGGAGAGGAGCAAGAGCGTCGCAGTCTGGGGAAACTCAGTCTGGCTTTCATCCCAGTGTTAAATTTAGTCATTCGGTGTTTTCTTCCTGACAGCTAATGACTAAACATCCTGCAAAACGCCTTGGCTGTGGCCTTGAAGGTGAAAGAGACATCAGGGAACATGCTTTCTTCAGGAGAATTGACTGGGAAAAACTGGAAAACAGAGAGATTCAGCCACCTTTCAAACCTAAAGTGGTGAGTGAGACGCCAAGTCCTTCCCTCACTAAATGTGTCTGCAGTTGTGCCTTCCCAAGGGGTGAGGCTGGTGCTGGATGGATGGTGCTGCAAATCTGGGACGCTTCTAAAATAAGGCAATTTGATTATGGCAGACCAGTCTGTAAATCTGCTAATGTTTTGGCACCCTGCAGCGCAGCAGAGAGTACTTTCTTCCTTGGGGAAAAAGTCTCTCGGTGGTATGAGGCCTGGCTGGACACTCGTGCACTGCATGAGATGCCTAAAACAGGGAAAAACTTGTGTGTGCACGTCAGCCACCTGAGACCAGTAATGAATGTGGTCCCCAACTGTCTCCTGTGAACAGCCCCTAGAGTCAATAATTAAAGGTATCTGAATTACTGGGGTGAACTTCCTCCACAGTGGGCTACACAGCACAGGGAGGTTGTACTCCCCATCCTAAAGGGACATATCCTGAGTTTGTGAGAATAATCTCTGATTTATTTTTAATATTTGTTACTGGTTTGCACACAGGTATGTGTAGAAATGTTTTAGAAATCCAAACAAGTGAAAGATGTCCTTACTGTGAGAACTTGTTTGTATAATATAATTCTAAGAGCTGTTTGTTGATACAGAATTTCCTTCAGCATGTGCTGTGCTCTGTTGGCAGGCAAAGAAAATTATTTGCACACAAGAACACGAGCTTTCAGGAACAGCTGTAAATTGTTATATCCTAACATTGAATCTTTCTTCTCTGACTCTTTTTTTTGTTTCAGCTGAGACACTGAAGCTGTCTGTAGCACTGCAGGTGTAGGATTGTTGGTCTGTACACTGATTTATTTTCCGATGCAGACACACCAATGTGGTATCACAAACCAATGAGCAGAGGGAGGCCACTACCCGGTGGCAGAATCCATTCCTCTCTTTTTGTGTACAAATGACTTCTCCACATAACTAGGAGCGAGTTGCAAGCCGAGAAGTGTCTTATGCTAAAGGAAATACCCTTTTCATAGGGAGTGGATTTTGCAAGGAAGGTGTAAATAGGCCAAGAGGGTGGGTGGTGCTGCCCGGCCGGTCCCCAGGGCTGGCTCCAAAGGGGAGCTGCACCTCCCTAAAGCATCTTTTGTGGCAGATTTTCATTACAAGCTTCTTGAGTCACATTTAAAGCTGATCATAAAGCAAATCTGCCTTCACATCTGTAAGCTTTATTAGCTCAGGAATCAAGTGCTCAGTCTCTCCTTCAAGCTAAGAGCAATACCAGCATGAAGGCACTGAAAGCTTGGAGTATGGTCTGGTTCCATCTTGGCAGATCCTGGCTCCTGTTTGGAGCAGCTGTGCTCCGTCTCCGTGGTCATCATGACCTATACAGGCTGCTATTAAAATACACCAAAACGTGTTCACATGGAGCCTAACTTTCCCAGACAAAAATAATTTCAAATCCAAGTCTGAAATGTACATACCTGGTGTATAACTCATTTACTGGGATTGGTGCTATTGATATGGATTCTAGAAAGCAAAGAAACACATGACCCTTAATCTGTTTGAAGATACAGAGTATTTATAGGCTTCATTTGGGGTGAATTTTTTTCAGAAAGCCTGTCTAAGTACATCTTCTCTAGGAAGTGCATTGCTGCAGGAATAGTCCTACTGCTTTTTCACACGGGTATGATTCTCACTCGAACACAGAGACTCAGATTTTGGGTCACCAGTTGGTCGGTTTAAATGAAGTGTTCCCTTCCAGACTGACATTTCACAGGCTATAGGCATGGGCTGGTTATTTGGCAAGAAGGACATTTAAGTCATATTTGTAAGTTTAGGAGTTCCAGGAGTCCCGTGTTTTCAATTCTGCTTTAATACTGCATTAACACTCATGATAGCAATGCTACTCTTTAATGTGAACACAAACATGTAACTGAAGATGCAAATTTATTGATAAATAATTGCATGCACACCCTAAAAATACCTGAATTTCACATGACTTATTTTTCAGCCTCTACTAGTATAAGCAGTGGTGAGAGACTTAGTGGAGTCAGGGATTTTGGTTTCAATATGCAGCTTTTTTTTTACTACCTTTCACTTCCCAGGGTTAATAAAAAAAAAAAAGGAAGAAAAGAAAAAAGAGCATAATTTTGTGGAAGAACGATACATATCTGTAGAACATCTTTTTAGCAAAAAGTCTTCCCTGTATAAAAAGTCCTTTTGTTGCTGCTCTGAGCTGACTGTACTGCCTCTAAATAAATTTGACTGTTAATTTGGGAATACATCATCAACTTTCATTCCAGTGATGGAGAGTTTTCCCCTCATCAAAGTTCTGCTCTGCCCATGCTCCTTCTCCAGAGATTCTGCACCAAAGTACATTGGCTTCAGTGGGCACCAGGGTGTTGGGGAGTGCAGAACCCTGGGTGAAAAAACAGGCTACCATTAGCCTTTAACTTATTGAAGTGTCCTTCTGCTTGTGTTCTTCTGAGACTGAGCCAGTGTCCTCCTGTGAGCTCCGTGCCCCAGTACCTGAGCATGTCTTTTTCAACTGAAATATAAACCAGCTTGTGCCTGAGGCAGCAGAAGTTCTTTGCAGCTCAGATGGATGGCGTGTCCCGCTCTAGCACGTGCCAGGTGCTGTGCAATAAGATTGGAAACTGTGACTGAGCTGTTTTCATGACAGCCAAACACCTCACCCTCAAACTCTCTTAACGGGCCCCTCTTCAGTTGGTTTCTCCTATAAATGCACAGCTTTATTCACGTTGCGTTAGCTCAGAAGAATCAATGTTTAATACTGGCCTATTACCTGAGCCATCTTCTACCCTTTCTAAGTTCCACCCTAAGCTTGAAGGTAACCGTGTAGTGTTATCCTCTGAGCCCACGCGTGGGTGTTCACTGACACAAGTACTTGGTTGTGCAGCTGCCCTGTGGGGATGGATGAAGAGGAGAGGGACAGGGACATGGGCAAGAAACCTGCAGTGCCTGTATCATACGACCACACTTTGTTCAGTGACCCCTTGCAGCTGATAGCTGTGAGATAAGTGGATTTGCCAGTTTCCTTTAGACCCCTCCACAATATCCAATGCCTAGTTTTCCTTAAATACACATTTTTTTTCATGCTCCCAAGCTAATTTTCTTCTGGTCCCACCTTTGTGCTTTTTAACTTGCCTCTAATCACACTTCGCTGCCTTTCAAGTCCTTTCTGCATTACTCAGAACTACCCTCTTTGCAAACCTGATTTCTTCTGTGTTCTCTCTGGAATGGGTTTTGTTCAGCACGTAGCCAGATACAACCCCCCTCTCAGCTGGGCTTCGCAAGGCGACATGTCTCATAGACAAAAAAAAGGAGGAAAGCTGTGATAGCACGTTTTGTCATGGGGACCCGTTCCTGGGGTGTGCTCCCTGCCCCAGGTCCCCCCTGCAGTCCCAGGGACCAGAGCTCTGCTCTCAGTTATGAATTTACAGGAGTTTATAGGCTGTACAACGAAGAATTGAAGCATGTCAAGGAATTCCATGAAGCTTTCTGCAGATCTTGAAAAAAACGGAGACTAACCTGAAAATTTAATTTTGCATTGTAAAGGTTTTAGGAAGAATGTAATGACTTGACAGATAAAGTATCTCTTGCCAGTCCACGTCCATAAAAATATTTTTTTCCATTTTTATCCCAGTAATACTGAATATTTAAGCCACTTTACCTTGTCAACTTTTCTGATTCTGTTTTTCATCAGAATTCATCAGTTAAAACTTCTCTGTTTGCCTGGGGTTTTTCTGTTAAAATACCTGAAGCAAAAATTATGTCTTAAGTACTCATGAGAAATGAGGGAAGGTCTTGCATGTATCCTGAAAAATCTGCAAAAAGCTGGAACTACCAGTGTATTGCTGATTTTTTTCAGCCTTTTTTCTGTTTTTCTTTTTTTCTTGCAGTGTGGCAAAGGTGCCGAAAACTTCGATAAATTCTTTACACGTGGACAGCCAGTGTTAACACCTCCGGATCAGCTGGTCATCGCTAACATAGACCAAACAGATTTTGAAGGGTTCTCTTACGTCAACCCCCAGTTCATACACCCCCTTTTGCAAAATGTAGCATGAAACAGCAGACCAGGAACAAAGCCCGCAGTGGGGAACGGTCCTCAACCCTACAATTTTTAGGCTTTTGCCTTGTTGATTCCATCTGGGCCTGGAAATTGTAGGGTTAGATGGTCTAAGATGGGGGAAAGGCCGCTTGTTCAGGATTTTGGCTTTGCAACAGCAATGTTGTCTTAATGGGAGATAAATTAGTGTCCGGGGCCCACTTATTCTTCTAGAAGTCACCACTGACTTGTCTGACCTTACCCATTTTTTGGTATGTGATATATTTTTGTAGCTCCCCGCTGCCCTTTTGCTCCCGTTTCCGCTCTGCTGTGTTAGAAATAACACCCAGTCTGAAAAACACCCAACCTGGAGTGTTCAGTGCTGGGGTGCAGATGCTGGGAGGTTGGACACTGGGCCCCGAGGGACCGCTCCTCCCCACTCTGCCCGGTGACTTCGGGGACATCAGCAGCACAAGAGACTGAAACGGCGGCGGCACCAGGGAGGAGAGGCATTGCAAAAAAAATGTGGAAAGTAGTTGTTTCAAAAATGTGACAGAAAGAAGTTNTTAATAATATTTTTGTGAATTTTAATCTCCATGAGATTATTCTGTGATCCAGGGTGCCATTGTTCAGTTCATTTAATTTACATCACTCCTCAAGTTTACTGTTAACCGGTTCTAACACCAATATTTGACTATGAAATTTGTTAACCTGGAATGTAAACCAAAACTGTAATCCCTTAAATCTTATTTACATGTGTTTATTTATAGTCTTCGGTATAGGACAGTAAGTCTATGAAAGCATTATGTATAAGAAATTAACAAAAAATGCATCCCCAAGTGACTTCCTGATTTCTCCAGAATAACTCATGAAAATCAAGTGAGATTTAGTCTTAATCAGTTTTAATTCAGAAAACTTGGGGCTGTAGAATAATCAAGCCTGAGAGAAGCAGCACCTAAAACTTGTTTTATTGATAGAATGGAATTTAATACATTTTACGTATGCTTCATGCAATGAATTTTGCATGTTTAGTAATAACTCTTAATAATAAGGGTTAATAATAAGCAGATCTATATTATTGACATCATCGTATTAAGCATAAAGAGTATTATAAAAATTTTATAAAACAAATTGTGCTTTATTTGTGAAAGTTCTTGTTCTGAATGATACTTAGATTTAGCTAAATGTTTTATTGCTGTTGTGTTGGTTTTTACTTTAGGTTTTGGATATTTTTAATGGCTTAGGGTATAATCTCTTTTTTTAAAAGTAGATTACTTTTAAACAATAATTGCTACCTGCAGGTTTTATACGAGGTTCAATTAGGCTTTCATTTCACGTCTGCTTATTACTTACAGAGAAGGAAATAGACTTTATTTGCAATGATGAACACTGTAATTAATGCAATCTTCTCCTCTCCTATCACTTAGATAAAAATTTTTGATATTTCCTCTTACAACTTACCTGAAGATATTAATTCAAATATCAGTAAATATTTTTTGTGCATATTTTCATTTTGTTACAGCATGTAAAATAGTAGTCGGTGCATTTTCCCTTTTTTTTTCCCTTCTGCCTTGTTAATGTTCGCAGCCATAGGCTCTGCTGTCTCTCAGATGTGCATGACGATGCCAGAAGCATGATGTCTCTGTTCCTGCATGCAGACTGAATATTATTTTTCCAGCATGTAAACATACTCAAACAGTAAGATATTTGCCATAAAAGACTTAAATTTATACTAGAATATGTAACTGGGGTGGGTGGGAGGGGAATCTACTTTCTAATTATCTCTTATGACAATAAAACATGGAACCTGTGCCAAAGATTCTGATAGAAAGATCCCGTCCTGCCGATGGGAGCCAAGGGGATGGCTTTGACCTTCGGGGGTGGTGGAGTGGGACTGGTTTTGAGTGAAACAGGGTTGGATGCAAACAGCCACCATGTCCGGTTTCTGCACCCATGGTGCCCTCAGCAACTGTATTTTTGGTGTCCAGGACAAGCAGTTTGTGACACTGCAGAAGTTTGGCTTTTGCCCGGTCTTGGTCATTTTTGCAGCCCCAGCCCTGAGCAAGGAGTGTCTCCCCAGGGAAGGGTTAATGAGCAGGCGTTAATGAGCGAACCCCACCGTTTGGAGACGTGGGGAAACACACGGATAAGGAGGGATATCGGCCAACTAGCAAGAACTCAGACTGTTGCCTAAATGTACAGAACTCCAAACTTTTAAAACACTTCAGGAGTAAAATCTATAAACCATTCTGTGTCAAGTATGTTATCAGCCAACTCTGGGAGTTCATTTTCCTGTTTGTATATTATATACTTCTGAAATTATGGTCTTCACCATAAAGCATGTGGACTAGTGCAGCATTCATGACTGTTTATGTTTTTCTGAATATTAATAGCCTGCCATAGATTAGGAAAATCTGGGTATCATGCTGTAGTGTAGAATAGATTCAATGGATTACTGAGGCTCAGATTTTTGATAAGTAAGGGGCTCTCAAGTAAGTAAATCTGCAGAGAGGCAGCATTACGTGTGTTTTAAGAATGTAAAGTAAAAAAGATACTTTTGAAAAAGGAAAATGCAGGGAGAAATACCAGCTCCCGGGTTTTTGCAGGAAGAAGAGCAGCAGAGGGGCAGAACCGATCCGGGAACAGGCAGGAGCTCCCTCAGGCAGACGTTCCCAAAAGCTTCTGGATTTCCTGATGAAATATGAATTGTGCTGGGATTTCCCATGTCGAGCAGTTGTTGCTGGCACAGCTCTGCTGGCCCGTGCTGTTCTCAGCAGATCACGGCGTTAAAGAGCTGGTCCAAAATCTGGGCAGACTTGCTCATTCTCTGGCTGCTTCTCATAACCAGTTTATTGGGCATTTGTCCCCCAGTTTTTCTGATGCAGACGCAGACGTTCCTCTTTAACGTTGTTGCCTCAAGTCCCTGGGGCTGCAGCTTCTCATGTCGCCTTGTGCAGGTGTCTGCACGGCCTAGAAACAGGGGCTGTGAGCGCCCGGATCCCGCAGGAACAGGACGGGGTTGTATAAAGCAGGGATTGAATATTTGTGTTACTCTCCCTAAAGCACTCATGAATGCTCACACTTGACCAGCACTTTAATGAGAACTCCAGGGGCTTGTTTATCATCCAGAAATTTATAATGGCAAGTAAAACCTTAAGTATCCAGCCAGCCTTTTCATATCTTTTTAAATACAGGTGTTATTTATATAATACTTTTCACAAGACGTGGTTTTCTAGAGAACGTGTCAACAGTGAGAGAGTTGCTGGGACTGCTTTTCTTTCACTTGTGTTCAGTCACAACTGTAGCCCGAACACCCATGTTATCACAAAGATTTCTAAGAGTCAAATAGAAAATTACAATATACTGAAGCTGGGGTGGAAGTTTTGGGAGCTGTGTTTCTGTCCCATGTGCGCTCAAGTCCCGAGGGGCTCCAGAACAGCCCCATTCCCACTGGCATGGCTCTGCATGGAAAATTTCCAAGGTGTTTCAGGGATTAACTGCCTCCTAGGCAAATTTCTTCATTATTTGGGCATCTGGGTGTTTTTATCCATCTTTGAGTAACTTTGAGTAACGAGCTGGGTGGTGGGTTTCCAGGACGGCCACTTTGCTTGCCGGCTGGCCTTCATGCTCTTAGAGGATTGCACATTCCCATAATTAAATACTCCCCTTTGATCCAATTTAGAAGAGAAATGCAATTTAGTTTTCTGATCCTTCATTCTTTCCAGAAATGCAATTGAATTTCCCTTTACAAGCTGAAGAAAGTTCTTCTGGAAATCAGCTGTTAGTTTAAAAGAAACTCATCCTATCTAAAGGCTGTTGGCCTTTGAAATCCGTACTGTCTTTTGGGGTGAATTCAATTGAATAATGCTGGACTCCTGTAAAATTAATAAGGTCAAGTGAGAGAGGAACTTGTGTTGTAGCCGGAAAGACAAAGTGTCCAAGGGCCGGGGATGAGCGGTGCCACTTGCAAACTCTGTTTTCTCAGTTGGCACATCCAGGGGCAGTCCCAGTGAAATGCTGTGGGAGAAACATGTCGTTAGCGGAGCGGGACGATCCTCCTTGTTAAGCAAAACACATCATTGGAAATAATGATTATCCACTAACGCAGCTTTGATATGAGCAGGAAGCATATTTACAGTATTGAGTTTACAGTGGGCATTCGGACCTTACATGAAACTTCTGGAAACGTTTCACGTGATTTTGAGTTCTTTTAGTCGTGCATTATTGTACATAGGTTTGTCTCTTCGCTAACGAGTGTCGGCTCTCGGCAAGGGGTTACCTCCTGCTGGTCGGTAGCCGGCACTCGGCTGCCAAGTAGTAAAGGCGTAGACAAGCTGAAGCACTTTTGTGCTCAGCTCTGCATCTTAGGTGGGATCTGAAATAGTTCAGATGAAGAATTGACTCCATAAACGTGTATGATTTCTTATCAACCAGTATCTGTGCCAGTAACAATTGGTAATTAAATAGCCTTATAATGAATAATCATCATGCACTACAGCCCTCCTGTTCCTAGGAAACCCTTGAGCGAGAGGGCAAGTTATTAACCTCTCTGCCTCAGTTACCTCAGCTGTAAAACAGGGGTAATAATACTTACTTACCTCACAGGGAGGTGTGAGGACTTCTTAGGTAATGTTTCTATTACACTTTTAACCTGAAAAGAGTTGTGTAAGTATTATTATAATTTTTAATATGAAATCGGGTTATTCGATTCACATGGTATTGCTGGGTATACCATGCTATTTCTACTTTTTTATAGAACTTTAGTAATTCTGCTGAAACCCTTTAAGGAGAAATAAAATCAGATCTGATGTGTTTCTTACAGAATCTGGAGTCCAGCTTTTGTTAACTGGAGTCAGGGTGCAGTGGGGGGTGGCCCTTGCTGATTGTGTAGGTCAGCTGCACTTACCACTGTTCCAGTTACTGAGATTTCTATGTGCAATTTAAAAATTCCATGTAAATGGAAGTCTTAGCAGAACTGAGGGTGGGATTCCCTATGGGTAAATAAAGTCAGCACAGCTGTTTTCTAGTAATGTTTATACTGATTCCTGTTGAAGGAGAAGCAATGCTCCTTGTGCAGCTGGTCCATCCATGACAGGCTCATTCCATTGATATTTTAATGTATTCCTGTGTCGTATATCTTCATGTTTTTCTTTTCCTTGTGTGTGATGCCATAGTTCAAGTTTAAAAGAAAACTGCCCTAGAAACTGTGATCTTTCTTCCATTGATGTCAGTTGACCAAAACAAAATAAAAATCAGCAGCAACATGCAGGAAGAGGGGCAAGAGCACTGATCACTGACCCCCCCACTGCTTCCAGGGGAGCTCCTTTCTCACTACGGGATACACTGGACAGTTTACAGTTGATCTTAAATTTGTTTTATAATTGTAACTCAGCGACAGGAACACTTTAATAGGAAGAAAAAATTACATTATATTCTGATCTTACAAGCCTTTGCCTAAGAATTATTGAATTGTATTTACCTTCCTTCTGTCTGAACCCTGAGAGGCTCTGTCCTTCCGGAGCTTCCTTTGCTCCTCTCTTGGCCGTCCAAGGTGTCCAGTGGAGCCGCTCCGTGCTGGGAGCTCGTGGTGGGATCAGTGCTTTGTTGGAGCCAAGACGGTGGTGTCCAGCCCCAGGCAGCACGAAGGGCGGCTCTAAAAGCCTCTGTTCCCCAGTTCATCAAAAACATGAAAGTCTGTGTTTGTTCCCGTGGGAGCTCAGCAGAGCGTGGAGGTTGGGGCTTACCTCCGAGCAGCGCGGCGTCGCTTCCCGGAGCAGTCGGTGGAGTTTGCACACTCGGATGCTTTGCTGGCTTGGGGCAGAAAAGAAATGCTCTTGCAGTGGTAACACAAATTTAATCGTTGGCTTGTTCCCCACAAAGCCTTTCATTTATTCTCTCATGTGCTATTGAAATGAATGTAAGAAAAATAATTTGAACAAGTTGAAGCTCATTGCCTCTCTTAAAAACGTGCGATTCCCACCACACGTATGATTTTGCATGACAATACAGAGCACACCTGAAACTTCTAAAACGATTGCTTGTTATTTTAGTGTTATCTTTTTTTAAATAAGGAGTAATCTCACCTTGGACTCATCCATATTTTTAATATTTTAAGACCCACATTTTGTATTTATAAGGAGGAGAACGTTATTTATTTTCTTATCATTTATCTGCAAGATGCTACCAGAAAATTTGGAGAGGCCATACATGTTTTTAAAAAACAAACAAACAAAAATCATTGGAAGTATAGTGGGCAAGACTGATGTATAAATTACAGCAGCTTTTTTTTCTAAATTTGCAATATCTTCAATCTTTGTTTGCATGAAACGCTTTTCTTAAATATTAATTGTAGTTTCAAAGACAGTATGTATGAATAAAAATACTGATCGTTACATTTGTGAGAGTTTGGCCTGCCTTTATGAAATTTCATTTCAAAATTCCCTCAGCAAAGGTAGCCCCAGGACATGGGGGGAGGCGGCAGATTTCGGGGTGATCAGCCCTGAGGTCACCCCAGATCTGGCCCCTGGTTCTCCATTCATACACAGGCATTTAGCCTTGTTTTAATTCCTGTTAATAAATCAAGAGAAAAAGAGGCTTAGCAATGTGAGAGTTGCTGGTGGAAGGATGTGCCCTCCTTCTTAGCAGTTAGACCCCAAGAAAACTTGGACTTCAGTTTTTGACATTCCTCTGTGTGTGAGCCCCAAGTGGTTCATTCCACCCTCTCCCAGGTCTTCCTGGGAAGAGGGTTTGTTTCAGGGTGATTCGTGACCCTCAGGGGCCCACCTTTGCCATGAAATACGTGTTTTAGCCCCCCTGGAGGAGAGGACACAACCTCCCAACCCCACCAGCTCTACTCCCCACAAGTCCAGGCACTTGCCCCATTTAGGCTGGCATCATTTTATTTTCAAAATTTGAAAGTGATGTACAAATATTGTGTCAACTTACCAGACATCTTTTTCTGCTTGGTCTCAAATGTACTGAGTCTCGTGCTAATTCAATAATTGTGTTAGTTTAATTTGCAGAAAACTCTGGCTGAGTTTGCCCAGAGGAATGGTTGATGATCTTAAAGGTCCCTTCCAACTGAAATAACTCTATGATTCTCTGATCCTATAAGGAAAAGAAACCCCGGCCTTTCATAGCTCATCTGCTCCCCTTGCCAGCGAAGCGGGCACACACATTGCCCTCTCCAGCTGTGGTTTAACCCAACCGGCAGTGCTACAGCAGCCATCCACGGGGTCGTGGGCTTTTTGGGTAAGACAGAGCTTGTTAGACCAGAGTCCATAAATACTCTCTTGTCTCTGGGAAGGAGCAAGTCCAGCAGAGTCATGTGTGGGTGGAAAATTACTCCAGCCCAACACGAGTAACAGGCGTTGAGGAGCTGGGGCTTTTAGAGCGAACTGGCTGCAGGTGGTCCTGCTGCTTAGGTGCCCTGTGCAGAGGGAGTGCTGGGTGGAAGGGAGGGAATTTGTACAAAACATGCATTTTTCTTTGATTTTTTTTTTCTAAGCAAGCAAGATTTGGCTGGTGGTCCTTGGGATAAGTAAGAGTTAAAGGCTTCTGCAGGAGAGGCTGGATCTCCCCATGTCGGCTGCATCCCGTACACAAGAGCATCTCCATGGGGAACGCTTCCAGCACTCGATTAATCTCAGCAATTACTCCTGGCTGCCACCCCCAGACAAAGGCACAACCTCCCTCTCCCAGCCCCAACTTCCCTTTAGAGATTTGGGTATTTGACTTAGAAATTTCAAAACATTTTTACAGACCTCATACATGAGTCGCAAATGTAACCATCTCCTCTGAGAGCTACTAGGGTAGCTAACACGGTGACTGCGTTAATTACCACAAGGTAATTACACTCCCACCTGCACTGGCAAAGGCAACCTTCGGTGTCTGGCTGAAATACCGCCAAGTGTGCCCTGTGGTAAAGCAGAGACACATCAATGAGGGCCCAAATCAGGAAAGCTCTTGCCACGTGTGGATGGGTGGTCCTATAAGAGTGTTTTCCCCAACGGCGTCTGTCAATTACCACTTTCCCAAAGTGATGCTAAACCCAAAGAAACGGGGATCTGGCCATGAGAACAGTCAGTGTGAAGTCTGGACCCACAGTTACCTGCTAGGGTTTCTACTTTGCCTTTTTTTTCCCCTGCTTTCCTCCAAGGAGAAGCATGAAATAAGGCAGATCTCATGAGAAATGAGTCAACACTGTCTCCTTCTCAAGGGACTTGGTGTATTTGCTGCCAGGGTGACAGTGTCAGACACCAGCTGCCACTTCCAGCGTACATTACTGGTCCCTGAGTCAGCACCCGACATCCCACCCCAGGAGACATTCTTGCACAATCTGATAAAGGAGGGGAAAAAAATTCCAAAACCAATTTAAAGTGCAATACCCAAGTGAGAAAAAAAACCCCAATTCTGTGATGGAAGTTTGCTTAGAAGTGTTTTAAATCTTATTCTCGCCCAACAAGGCTGGTAAAAATCACCCATCTCTTTCTCTGCCGCAGCAGAGTCTGTGATTCATGTGCTGTAAATTAATTTCCTGGTCCTTGGAGGGTTCAGACCCCTCTCCACAGCACAAGGGGAACAAAAATTCCACTGCTCCTCAAAGGCAACAGCAGTGAGCAGTGTCAGTGTTTGCTGTCTTGGTAAAAGTCATGCCAATTATTTGGCCCATGTGGCTGGATGTTGGAGCAGATGCGATGGGGCCTGACTCTGCCTCTCGGGAACCCGGGATGCACACGCTGTAATTACTGCTGAGTAGTTGGGTTACTGCAAACTTCAAAAACTACTTTTGCAAGCAGCTGGGCTGTGGAAGGCTGTGTACACTTACTGATGTTTCCCCCATTAGTTTAATGAAAACTCATCCACTGCTGCTGCCCTGCAGAGAGGCTGAGCCAGAGGCAGTGCCCAGAGGGGTCTGCAGTGCTCTTCATTCCCACAAGACCAATGGCTTTGTCCTCATCTGTGTTAGCTTTTTGCCACCCCTGCCATCCCACTCATGCGGGTTCCAGGTGTACTTGTGTGTTACAAAGCTGCCCCCACCCCAGACCCAGGTGAGTGGGATGCTCGGGATGCTCAGGTGTTTGTAGCAGCATTTCAGCTGCTGGCTTTGCCCGATAAAGTCTGGTTTCCAGGGACTGGCCTTTCAGCAGCCCCAGACTCCTGGGCAGCCTGGACACAAAGCAGTTGTTTTTCAGGTTACAAACCGATGTTCAACCCACATCTGTGTTATTTTTCTTTCAGCCTTGGAGACTTCAACCACGCCCCCTTTATCTCACTCCTCTGTTCAGAGCACTTAATAAAGCTGTTTTATTACTGAGCCTTCCGTAACAGGGAGACTTACAAATTCATATAAAACACTCCACAACAATACCTATAAAACTTCATTAAAGCTTCAACATTTTCAGTGACACCTCCAGAAACACTCTTCTTTTAACAGAATTCATTTGCTTTTCCTACAAGAATAACTGTGTCTCAGACACTGATTAGGTGTGATTTCAGGAAAAGCCCATCAAAAATGGTTATAAAAGCAACCAGGGATGAGAGCAAGAGCAGAAGGAGGGAAAGAGTGCAGGCCAGCAGCGAGAGCATCCCAAAACTCATTGGATCAGTTCCTGGTCCTTTTGGGTTAAGTAATTTAGTGTTCTTGTGCCTAATTGACCCTAAGGTCATTAAAAGATTGGTGATGAATTTCAGTGCTATATAAATCATATGGAAATTTATTACCCTTAATACAAGCGTTATGAGGCTTTAATAATTACTGTCATCTAAACCATTTTCCAAAACATGACCTTTTAAATCTGATTGCTGTGGCCAGAGCCATCCCTCAACCTAGAAGCAGCCTGTTTTCCAGCCAGCCTGGGTGGCTCCAACGGGGATGTGCTGGGGAGCCTGGATGTGTCCCAGCCTCCAGGACCGAGGGCGAAAGGGGGTGCATTGCTGGGACCCCCGCTCCTTTTGCAGAGGGTTAACAGCAACACCAGCAGCGACAGCAAACTTACTGCTGGCATTTCTTATAGCTTTTCTCTTTGAAGGGCATGATGAAGTGGGGGAATGTGGACACTTCATGCCCTTTCCAATCTCCTTCCCCCTGGTATGAGGACCACAGGAGCCGGGCAGGCTGGGCCAGCAGTCCCCGCTGGCCTGGGCCACCACAGGGGCTAAAGGGTGGAACTGGCCGAGCTGCTGGGGCAAAACTCCTGAACTGTCCCATCCTCAGCTTTTATTAGCTCAATTTAGACTCACATGATTACAGAGGGTATTTTATTTTAAATAAAGTATATAACTTCTGTTCACACATGTGCCTTTGTTACTCTCTGCGTCAGAGCCTCTCGGGGAGGCTGCCTGCGCTTTGCTTTTTTTTTTTTCAGCTTTTGCACAGCATGTGGGTGCAGAGATAAAAATAATGTTGCACCTCTCCTTGCACTTCCTCCCGAGCAGTGGCTCCAGGCAGAGGGATGTGCAGGAGAAACAGCAAATGGAGCCTCAGCTCCAGCAGCCCACAGGAGTTAATTCCTTTAATTTAGTCATGGCACACACAGGATGTGAAAAACCCTCCCTGGAGAGGGAAGAGAGACTGGGGTTCTTTAGTGCCATGAGTTTGCCTTCTTCTCCTACTTTCGGTGTTTGAAAGCTCCAAAAATAGTCATGTTGCTGCTGGGGTAAGGAGCAGACGTTGTACAAGTGTGTGCTGACTCCGGCCGTGGAGCAGCCTGTTCCAAGGTCACGTCCCGCTTGACAGGAGCTGTAGGTGCTGTGGTTCTGGATCCCAAACCCAGGCTTTGATGCCAGTTTTGCCACCCAGTGCCATAACTTTCCTGCAAACACCCTTTCAGAAAAAGAGAAAATTCTCAGTAGTCTTTCTAGCCAGTGTTTCCCAACCTTTGGAAGTTGCACAGGGGTGGCGATGGGTTCCCCCAGGGTTGTGCTGGGGCTGCTGTGCGTCTCCTCTGTGCTGTGGTTTCTCCCCAGGTCTCCCCCCACCCGTGCTACCCACGAAACCACAAAAAATGGCAAATACCGAGGCAGCTGGCATGAAGCATCCGTCACCTCCCACACAAGTCACAGCAGCTTCAGCATTGTGTCACCGGTTTGTTGCATCTACCTGCTCCCTCTCCCCTGTCCTTGGGCAAACAATGCAGCTTCTGGCTGGTGCAGACTTTTACTTCTTGCACCCAAAATGCTTTTTACAGCCTGGTGTACAATTGAAGTTGGTCGATAGCTGCTGTGTGATGCCAGACCAGAGCCACCTGTGGGCTCTAGGGGCAGCTGCCCACAGTGCAGCTCATCCCAGGCTGCTGGGCAGATTTGCTGTCTGAATAATTAAGCATAGAGTAAATTAGAGGGAGTGGGAGGGGAGGCAAATGCAAGGCTATCAGTTCACAGCCCAGATTAAAAGAACCAGGCCTTTTATTGTATAACATCCTGAGTGCCTTCAAGGTGACTGCTGGAAGGGAAAAGAGCACCAACAAGGTTCCCTGCAGATGTCACCTGCAGGAATTAAACACTTGTAGCTAAAAATGGGCCCTCAGCACCCTGCTGCATCACTGGCAGCCCAGGGACAGCTGCTGTAAAGAATTGTTGCTGGTCTGGTCTGGGCCACTAATGAAATTAAATCCCTTTTCATTAATAAGATTTGACCTTGGGTGCATCCTAAAATCTCCAGCTCAAGTGTCCATGGAGCTTTGTGCTTCCACACTGGTTTTGAACACAATATGAAAGGCTGCTCCACCAGCATGAGAGCTGGCAGAGCTGAGTTAATCTCCAGCCCTGCAGAGACTGGCACAGCTGAATAACATCCTGTGATGAGCAAAATCCCACATGGCTCCACTCACCCCACATGTGGCTGCGGTGGGGGATCCTCCCTCTCTGGGAGGGGAGAGCTCAGCAGGAAATAGTAAACAGTAGGGAAGCCAAAGTAATGCTACTCCAGAAATGTTTAGGTGGCTTTGGATAGCATTACATCAAGAAAGTGTACATACATACATAAATAAAGGCAAAACCAACTGTTGCAGGATCTGGTAAGGTCCTGCTCTGCATTTTGGAGGATGCTGAAAAGATGCAAAGTGCCTGTTGTCCTGCCTGGTGCTGCCCTGCTGAGATCCTGGCCAGGAAGAAGGGGTTCCACTTCATCTCCACTATCTTTCACCATCAGCAGGGAGGTAAGTGTTACGGGGGAAGGAATTATGGAGAGCTACTAATGAGGTAGGGGAGCTTAGCTGTGCTTCTGGGGTTGCACAGGGGGTCTGAGGGGGCATTCCTGCTGCCCTTTTGCAGTCTGGCCCCTGTGTGCCACTGGGAAATGTTCCTGGTGGGAGCGCTGGCATCATGCATGTGCTTCACCACAGCAGAAGCTGGTGTATGAGACACTCAGCAATGGAAAATCCATCTGAGTGTTTCAGCCTAAGTACATTTGTGTAGCAGCAGAAGGGGCGGGGAGAGACTGAAGCCCAAAATGTGTATTTCTAATTGATTATATGCATGGCTGCTGGGGGCCTCTTACACTGTAATGGTTAATTATGTCACTGGCTCTATGCACTGGAGCCTTTATTCTTGTTGTATTCAAATAATCCTGCCTGGTGCCCAGGCAGCTAATAGAGCAGATTGCCCATCTGGAGGAAACTGAAGGTCTGCTTTGGTTTGGGTGGGTTTTTTTAACAATACAGAGAAAAGAAAAATGATGAACAGCCCTTTACTGTATTAAAATAATGTACCCTGACAGAACATGATGAACATCCAGGTCTAACCTGCCTCTTGTAGCTTTTTGACTTTATTGGTAATTCCCTGCTGATTAGCTCCATCCCAGGGAAGCCCCCTCCTCCCTGGGGCTCTGGGAAAGTCCAGGAGGGCCTTTTTGACTGCCATTTTCTGGTGCAGAATCCATTCAGCTGACCAAATCCCTGCTCTCTCCTCACTGTCCATTCCCTGGTGGATTTGCTGCCTTCAGTTCTTTCTTGGAAGTGAATGGGAGATGTTTAAGCGGTACTGAATCTATTTGAGGGTCGTTTTGAGAGCTCCAGCACAAGGAAGGATGCACTGAAATATGCACCTCTGCAACACCATCCAGTCCTTCCTTAAGAGATCCAGGAAAACATGCTGAATTCTCTATAATTTAAGAATTGCTGCAATGTTGTGTGAAAGAACATACATAGAGGTGTAGTCCTGCAAAGACAAATAACCAGTATGTTCTGGCTGCCAGCCTGGGCCCTACTGGGAGGAAGGTTTTCACCAGCCTGTATTTCACTGGGGCTTTGCTGCATTAGGCTCCGCCACGTTCTGGTTGGAGAAATCAGAAGTTAAACATCTACATCAGCTTCTATTATTTTGTATAAATCAAAACAGAGCTCAACAAGCCAGAGCACATGGCTCCATGGGCTTCAGACAAGCCATCCAACCAACACTTCCTCTGCATCTCATATCTCGTTTTATTTTGAATTATTCTATTTAAGATAGCCATGTTTTGCTAACTGAGGATATATCAGGCAGAGGTACAGCATGTTTTAGCCAGAGCACTGGGAATTGGAGACCCATATTTATTAGACTTGTAATTAATAAAATGCTGTTGTCTCCCTGCTGGGTGACCTCAGCAGTGCCTTTCCTGGGAGTCACCCAGCGCCGCTGCTGCAGGGACCGGGCAGCAGGAGTGACCCTCTCCTGCTCCTGTGCAAACTCTTTGCACAGAGTAAGCTCTTGCTGCAGAAATTGCTGTACCAACCCCAGCGGCGGGCGCTGCGATGGGCCACGAGCTGCCCTTGGCCCTGCTGCCTGGGCTGGCAGCTCACGTAGCAGGAGTTACCCAGATGGTCTCAGACCCTCTTCTTGTCCTTCCTACTGTATCCAAGGAAGTGTCCCATTGTTGGACATCCTGATGGAGCTTTGTCCTTATTCTTGGCTCTGCCACTAATTTTCTGTGTGTTTTGGCTGAATCACTCAGTCTGGCGGTGGTTTCCAGAGCATCTGCCCCTTTGTCCCTCTCTCCTTTAGCCCTAGCTTTCTCCCTGCCCTGATCCAAGCCCTGCCAAGCTTGCTCTCTCCAGCACACTGGCTTGCTGCCCTGCAATCCTCCCTATTGTCCGCTGTGTCCTTAGATGTGGATTTTTGACACTGATGGCCAGAGCCAGTTTTCCCTTACCCAGCTCCCACATGATCATCCCAGGGAGCACAGCCCACCCAGCAATGCCAGCCCTGGTCAATCCCATCCCAGAGGGAGCTGTTTTTTCCACTTGGGGTGGGGTGGGGTGCAGAAGGGCTGGGGGTACCTGCACAGAGGGGCAGGGGCAATGCTGGCTCCCACCCCTGCCTCGGTGGTGAACTGGGGCCACTGGGGACAGATGGAAGGATGCGGGGAGAAGAGAAAGGAGGGGACCAAAGGAAAAGAGAGGGGAATAGAGGGCAAGTAGAGGAATAAAAGGAAAGGGTGAAAGGGAAGGAAAGAATAGAGAGAGGCACAGGGAAGTGAAGGGAGGGGGGAGGAAGGAGGGGTGGATGAAAAAAGAGAGGGAGGGAAGGGGGAG